>LJIJ01001369.1:0-46905 GCA_001718145.1 Orchesella cincta
AAAACGTTATACTGGAAAGGCCACGATGAGTATTTACAACGAGAAATTTTTTGGAGTTGTCATCAACATCAATTTGATGATAAGCGTTCTGGCCATCCATCTTGCTGAACTTGTTCCCTTCTGCAACGTTAGCAAGAAGGTCGTTAGGGATTGCAAGAGGATACTGGGTAACACACAACTGAGAGTTGACGGTGTTTTTGAAATCCCCAGTGATTCTGACTCGGCCATCAGCTTTGGGAACGACGACAAGTGGGGACGCCCACTCACTGGTGTCGATTTTGGTGATGACTCCGGTTGCTTCCATCTGGTCTAGTTCACGATCTACTTTTGACGCATTGCATAGGGAATGGGACGAGCTTTTAGAAAGCGTGGGTTGCATCATCCTTCATGATGAGATGAGCTTTAAAGTTTCGGATTTTATCCGATGCTGTAGGGGTTTGGAAAACGTCTTCAAACTCCTTCAGCAATGACTTCAGCTGTGCGTCAGTGGAAGTGGTGTTGACTTTGTTGCACTGCTGCTGAACTTTGTCCCAGTTGATCTTGAAAATGCGAAGTAGGTCGCGTCCAAAAAGTGAGGTTCCTGAACTCACAGGAATGCTGTAGTTTGTTTTTTGATTGTTGTGTTCAAGTACACACTGCAGAGCTCCTTTTGGACGGAAAGTTGCGTTGGTGTAGGTTCTGAACACAAAATTGGATTTTTGGAGCTGGGGCGACTTGAGAATGTCTCTCCAAAATTCTTCTGAGAGGATGCTGGTTTCACAACCAGTGTCCAATTCCATGATATGAGGCTTGCCATTAATGCTGACTTCAAGTGAGATAATTTTCTTTTTGACGGTGCTCACGTTGTTGAGGTCAGTGACGATGTCGAGGCTGAGATGATTATTGTCACTCGTATTGCCTTTGCGACATGCTGGTGCAATATGCCCCATGATGCCACACTTGTAGCACTTGGAATTTTTATGTGGGCATTTCCCACGAGCGTGCTGATCAGAATTGCAACCGGAACAAGATTTTGACTTATTTGAATTTTGATTATTTTGCTTGTTACCAGTAGGTGATGAATTCTGTTGATCAGGCTTCTTTAAATGCTGTCCTGTTGAAATTTGGCTTCCCTTTCCCCTTTCCTGATGAAGGAGAGTTGCGTTGAGACCTGAATTGGGAAGTTTTGTTAACTTGGTCGGTTGAGGTCGGAGCAGAAGGCGGCTGCTGTTGATGACCCCGAACAAGGGCGGTAGATTTTTCTGCGGCTTCCTGGGCAAGGGCAACCTGAACAGTATCGGGAAGAGATATGGTGTCGTCTTTAGTGAACAGTTTTCGTTGTGCTGCTTCACTGAACAACCCAAAAATGAATTGGTCCCGTATTTGTTCATCAAGATTCTTGAATTTGCAGTGAACTGCAAGAGTACGGAGTGCGGCAAGGAAGTCGTTGACGGATTCTCCAGCTTTCTGCTTTCTTCCAGAAAATTTATAGCGCTCAGCTAGTGCTTTGGGAGCGGGCTTGAAGTGGTCCATCATCTTGGTCTTCAAGATTGAAATGGGGCAATCTGAAGGCGAAATTGGAGCACACAGGTTGGACAGGAGCGTGTAGGTTGAGATCCCAATGACGAAAGAAAGATCCCTACACAGCGAGCAGCATCAGTTTTCTGGCACAACCCATTGGCCACGATGTAGTTTTCGAATGTGCCAAACCACATTTCGAAGTCGTCTCGTGTTGAGTCGAAGGGTTGAAGAACGCCGATGGTGCCGGTTGTCATTTTTCTGGTCTTCTTCTTCTTTTTCTTTTTTTGGAGGAGCGGAAGAAGTCGGATCTGGAGGAGCAGTGGAAGAACCAGGAACTACTGGAATTGATGATGATGTGCTGGCTGAAACGGATGATGCGGAACTTGAAGATTCGCTGTCAAGGTCTATAACTTCAACTTTGTCTGCTTGAACTGCGGCTGCTTCAACTTTCACTTCAACTTTAACTTTAGCGTCAGTATCAGCGTCAGGATCACCGTTAGCACTCATAAGAGAGAAAAAAACTTAGAGTTTTTGGTCTACCGGGGCGAAAAGAAACTCACGGTGCGTAGATACAAGAAATATCCTCGTCGCAGTCTGTAGTGTATTTATATGAGGATATGAAAGAGAGACCGAGGTTTGCACGCGGTGTGTGTTCTTTGCCTAAGTCTTTATTGCAGGACAGATAGATCAGGTATGACAAGAATATGTACAGAGCTTGGTATTAAGTATAAGGTAGCTTGGTTGGTTCAAGGCTAAATCAAAAGGATCATGAGTAGAGCTGATTCTACAAGAGACAGAAAACCTGCACGTAGGCATATGATAATTAGCATAAAGTGGTTAATTTTGATAGAATAGAACATTTGGATATTCTACAATAACGACTTTGATTCATTACTTTTAGCTAATTAAGTAAATGTTTTTTTTATAACAGTGCGAGTAACAAAGGTTCTAAAGCGGTTGGGATCCCGAAAATACGGGAAGAATCCGGTGGGAAGGAATACTCCGTCAAAATGCAACGTTTGCGGTTGTCCACTTTCAACCAGCAGACGCCACATTCTCCTCCTTCATAAATTTTCTCATATGAGTAATGTCGAGCGGAAAGCAGCATTAGCCAGAGGTGAGGGAGGTACTATTAAGCGGTTGCTCTCTTCCAAATTGTGGAATCGTCGGAGCTCAAAATCGAGAGCAACAAGGAAGTAGCTCGGGAAAGCGAGGGATTTTTAGGCGAAGTAGAAGCCACCCCCATTTCCAGTGAAGGAGGAAGAGAAAGCAATGATGCACAAGAATTTGGCTGCCCTCATTGTCAACGGACGTTTACAAGAAAAGCGTGTTCAGCAAATCACATCAGATCCTGTAGGAAGATGATGCGGAAGCAGTTGACTGCGGAGGAGGAATCTGTTGATCCCAGAAAGAACGCCAACCAAATATTCTCAAGCTTTAAAGAAGTGATTGCCAAAGTAATTCATCGGCGACAAGCAGATTGAGTTTTTCATAAAAAATGGTTGCAGTGTATAAAGAATCCGTAAAAGTTTTGTTGTGCTCGATTATTTTTATGAATAATTATTATGATTTATAATCTTAAGCTATGTTATGCTTTCCATTTTATCTATGTTGGTGGCAGATGTGGCTTTAATACATTGTTAGTATATATTCGATACGAACGGAGCAATAAGAAAATTGTTATAAGCATGGACAGTGTTATTCTTGGTCTCTGTTCCCATACCCATTCCAGAAAAGGTCAAGTCCTAGATTAAGACTGAGGATTTTGAAGGGATCATATATATGAATACCCTTTTTACAGATTAGTAATAGTCAATGAGCCTAGCATGAGCCGTAGCATGAGTAAAACCAACGCATAAGAAACACAAATTCTCTATTTGGTGATTCTGTTCCTTTCATGAGATTTCACTGATATAGCACAATATAGTCTTCTTTCATCTTTGTTCATACATTCATTCCTAAATAAGAAATTGTTAGTCAGGAGCGGTACGTTTTAGTTTTCTACAAAAACATACATGAACTATGGCACAAGGACTTTTAAATGCAATAAAACACCCGTGTCCGGTGTCCCTTCATAATTAGACGGAGATAAAGAAAGAAGAAACGGCATTCGTACTTACAAGCTACAAGTTTTAAGTAAGTCAGATCTATTCAATCCCATAGCCCACTGCACGTTTCTTTTACATGGATATTTTCTGCTCTGCCTTTTTTAAAGCCTGCACATTGGCTTTTTTTATAACTATGCACATTGGCAGATTTACATGCATTTTAGGTACAAGCAATGCAGCACAGATCGTAGCAGGTCAAAGTAATAAAACTAGTCATATTGTAATAAAAAGCATACCAGTGGTATATGTAAAATTCTAGCGTGATTAGTAAAATCGTACACTTGAGTTCTCATATCTCAGTTCTCATTTTTGGAGACAAATTATCCATACGAAAATGTTTTTCGTTTTTCATATTTCCATAATGTCGAGCAGAGTAAATGTCCATTCACCCAAGTAAAGTCATGACTCATGAATGGTATGGTTTATGTATTGCATTTAGGTGATCTTGAAAGAAATGAAGGAGACAGCAAATGTACCGCTAGAGTAGTAGTAGACAAAGGCATACACATTGTGTGGCGGTGTGACGTGTGACACTAAAGAGTTGGTTGCCACCGGAATGCTCACTGTGGACAACGGACGCAAGTGTATACATTACAAACACAAGTCAAACAAAGGAAAGTCATAATATTATTTCTATGAAAATTGGAAGTAAGACCTCCAACAAAATGATCCTTTTATGAAAATAAAACTTTTCATTCACTCGCTCATACCAGCCCCGCGTTAAAATATGCATAATTACCCATATTTATTAGCTTCATATTTCATATTCAAACTCGAGGTTGCTGCTGCTGAAACTTCAGTTTATTGAGCAGACACACATATTCGTGTTTGTCACGTAGTCATAAAATACTAAAATATCTAGACCTTTTGGGTTGACAGACCTGAATATGAGACGCATAACGCACATGTACCAGATATCAGATCTTCCTTTAAAAAATAGGCTTCCGCTTCGACTTCTTTCTACCTAAAAATATCTATTATACACATACGAATGTATATTATGTTAGTCTGCTCCATGAAGTTTTCTTCTGTACCTTTTTTCTGTATCTCAAAGTGTATAGCTACAAGATTGAGTGGAGTGTACCTATTACCTACTCCCATGAATTCGTATGCATATGAAATGATTTCCACTCGTGAGTGCGACACTGAGGTTTTGGTACCAATTCATAGCTGGATCGAGCACAAATCACATCAGTAAGAATTTTCTCTTCTTCTCACGCTTTTAAAAAGTGCATGCATGTTTTAAAACAGTTTTCTATCATGATTGTATGCAGCAGTCATGAAGATTTAATTTTAAAATAGTTATTCTTCCATAAAGGTATGAATGAAACAATTGTTTTAGTTTTAACAGTGAAATAATGACATTTTGTGAGTCATAAAGTGACTTACTCGTACTCACGTATAAGTGTTCTTGGTTTGCGTTTTGTGAGTTTTAATGAAAAAGTGACAATAGTTTTTAGTAAATTCCACAACTAAAGCGGATTTACTGCTTGAACTTTAATTTAATTTCATATTAACGTGAAGTGAATCGGAAAGATACAAAATATGAAAAGAAGTGAACCTTCATCTTCATCAGGTAAAATTTAACTTTTTTCATGTCATGTTAAATATCATTTTCTCTACAGCCACAAAAAGTTTTCATAACATCAAACACAGAAAATCAGAATGAGGAACACTGGATGTCGAAAAGCATGGGTAATAATCTCACTTCTTGATTCACTGTTTCTTTGTAGGAGATTCAAAGCGACACCGTGGAGAAGGTCATGAGAGCAGGCGTGATGAAAGAGGCTCATCCAATCGTGAGCGAGGGGATCACGAAAGTCGTAGAAGGGATGAGGTAGACTCAACCTCATATCGGGAACGCTCTAGCGATCATCATCGCCAAACGAAGAGGCGTGAGGAGACAGGACGACATGAGTCCTCATCCCATCGGAGCAGTAGTCGGGATTATAGAAGGGACAGTCGTGAGGATGATTCGAGACATGGACATGATGGTCCGCGACATGAACATGGTAGTTCGCGACACACACGTGATGACTCACGACATAGACGTGATGAAAGTCGTGGTTCTTCTCATCGGCACGATCAAAGACCATCTTATGAACAGGTCAGCCTCCCCAGACCTTCATTCGGGTCATCCAGCCGAGGTGGAGCTGAAAATGGGTCCTTCCGTCATCGTAGACCATCAAATAATGAAAACAATTTACATCAGCATGGACTTGGGAATGGGCACACTCTTCCGGGCCCTCGTACCCCACCAGAAGCAAATTTGAGTCAAAGTGGGTCACCGCATCAACCACCTGTAGAGGCTGCAAGTTCAACCACATCATCATTTTATCTGGCTACTGAGCAAGCTGAGACTATTGCTGGTCACAATGAACGGTATACTGCTCGTTCCCCATTGCCAAATACCTCTGGTAGGGGAACGGGAGGTGAAAGAGGGAGAGGAGGTGAAAGAGGAAGAGGAGGTGAAAGAGGAAGAGGAGGTGAAAGAGGAAGAGGAGGTGAAAGAGGAAAGAGGAGGTGAAAGAGGAAGAGGAGTGAGGAGAAGGGGAGGTGGACGAGGTCGCGGACGGGGTGCTCGTGGGAGAGATTATGAAGAAGAATATGACCTCGTCGTTTCAAGACCTCAGACAGCAGAAGGAACGGTCATGTCGAAACAGTCAAATTGTCAAATATCCGCACCTATTCATCTCCAAGCCAATTTCTTCAAGGTGGCTTGCCGTCCAGACTGGGCAATATATCATTATCGGGTGGATTTTATACCCGATGAAACGGACACGAGGATCAAAAAGCGATATTTTAAAGAGCATGCTGGGCAGCTCCCAGCCAACATATTTGACGGCAGCAGCTTTATACACTGCTGAGCGTCTTGAACTAGATGTAAGTCACACATTTGCATACAATTGTAATTTCCAAGATACTTTTTTGTATGATAAATGCAACGGACATAATTAATATTTCATTTTTAACAGCCAATGAAACTTTATTCCTCCAATCCTCAAAATGCGGAAGAGAGAGAATTGAGCTAAACATAAGATTGGTTAGCGAACTGCGTCCAACAGACGTTATGTACCTTCAACTCTTCAACATTTTGGTTCGGAAATGCCTGGAGGCTATGAATCTCGAGGAAATGGGTCGCCATTTCTACGACCGCCACCAGGCCATTAGAATTAATGCCCATAAGTTGGAACTCTGGCCAGGTTACAAAACAAGCATGAGAAATCACGAGAATGATATCCTTTTGGGAGTGGAGATAACCCACAAGGTTCTTCGCTTGGATAGTTGCCTTGATGTTATAAATAACATTTTTCACCGGAGCAATGATCAGGTGAGATTTAAATACATTATTTCAAATATATCTGTATTCCGAAGTACAATGGTGCTAGATGTAACTGACGTAATGGTTATGATATTTTTTCTTTCCAGAACCGTGTTAAACATGCGCTGGTTGGAAGCATTGTGATGACCAGCTACAACAGGAAAACTTATAGGATCGACGACATTGAGTGGGATATGAACCCAACAAAGACATTTGACATGCAAGGAAAGGAAACCAGTTTTATAGAATACTTCAAAACGAAGTATGGCCAAACCATTCGGGATCCTCATCAACCTATGCTTGTTTCCCGACCAAAGAAAAAGGATCTTCATCGTGGGCAAGCGGGACCTATTTTACTAATCCCCGAGTTATGCCAAATGACAGGGTTAACGGATGAAATGCGAGCTAATAATCAGCTCATGAGGGCTCTAGCTACTCATCTTCACACTGATCCATCCGCCCGTGTGGCAAAACTTAATGATTTTATGCACCGACTACAGACGATTCCAACTGTAAGGAAATATTTTCATTTGCATAAGATTTTGTATTCTTTGCTTGTCATGATATTGATAATTCATTATTATGCAGATTGTTGAAGAACTCAATCGATGGGGATTAAAGTTCGAGAGGAAACTTGTGGAATTAAAAGGTCACGTGATTCCCAAAGAAAACATATTATTTGGTAAACGAACGTTGGAGGTCCCAAATGACCGATATGATTGGAACTCGGCTTTTAGAGGTAAGACTAAATTATCTATCCTTTTAATTTTTATTTATGATTTTTGAACAAAGTAAAATTTATACAATTTATTTTCCCCAAAAGGTAAACCAATGTATTCCTCCGTTGATTTAAAACACTGGGTTGTAGTCACACCCGGCTCGGCTGCTTGGTGTGTTGAGAAAATGGTGAATAACATGCAGCGTGTTAGTCGACCCTTGGAGTTTAATATTTCAACTCCAATGCCATTGTAAGTCATAATGTTTTACTCAAAATGTAATAATATGAAGGATACTTTAAGATGAAAGCTCGAATTGTTTGTCTCTATTTAGACACCGAATTAGCAGTGATCGTCCTAATGACTATGCGAAGGGTGTGGATGACGTGATGAATCAGTACAAGAACAGCTTGCAGCTTCTCTTTGTCATCCTTCCTAAACAGGCCAACGACACGTATGCTGCAGTAAAGAAACGAGCAACTTTGGAGTTTGGGGGTTAGTTTTATCTTCAATTTGAAGAGGTTTAACCAAATAAGTTGTGTACTGATGAATTCAATCTTTTTTAGTTCCATCCCAATGTTTCGTTGCCAGAAACGCGCAAAATGATAAGAGTCTGATGAGCATTTGCACTAAACTCGTGGTTCAAATGAATGCCAAGCTCGGAGGTGAACCATGGACTGTGCTGATCCCTCTCAAGGTTAGTATGCCCATTTTATAAAAATAGTTTTTTAAAATATCACCTAAAAATTACTAATTATTGTTTTCACTATTCATGATGTTTCCAGAAATTGATGGTTGTCGGATTCGATGTGTATCACTGCGGAAAGAGGAAGGGTAGTAGTGTAGGGGCAATGGTCGCCACTACTTCGGCATCTTATGCTAAATATTTTAGCACTGTTAGCCACCATTCCAGCAGAGATGAGCTTTCGGATAAGGTTGGAGCTGATTTTATGAGTAAGTCGAACTAAACAGCTAATTATATAATTACTTTAATGTGAATGAAGGGTAGGTTTTAAATTCGTTTTTCTTTTAGAATGCCTTCATGGGTATCATAAGATGAATAATGAGCTTCCCGAAAGAATCATCATGTACCGTGACGGAGTCGGAGATGGACAACTGAAGTACGTTTACGAAACGGAGCTGGGAACCATTAGGGTAACAATTACTGCTCGATTTTTTTCTTAATTTGGATTTAGGAAAACAAATATTTGAATTTAAAATTCGTTTTAATTTTTTTATAGAGGGCCATAACTGAGCTGTACAAGAGTTTTGCACAACCCAAACCAAAGTTTTCGTTTATTGTCGTGACCAAGAAAATCAATACAAGGATGTTTTCCTTAGCAGGAAACGGGCGGCCTGTGAACCCAGGTCCTGGAACTATTGCTGATGACGTTATCACTTATCCGGAGCGGTTAGTTGACGCATATTATTTTAATTTTTTATTGTTTTGTTTTGACAAGTACTTTAAAATATATTCATGAAAATATTTTTGGATTGCAGATATGATTTCTATTTAATTGCTCAGCACACTAGACAAGGCTCAGTTTCACCCGTGTCCTACAACGTTTTGTATGACACCCAAGGTCTAAGTCCGGATAGAATACAAAAGTTAACTTTCAAGCTCACTCACATGTATTTCAATTGGAGTGGCACTGTCACGGTTCCAGCACCTTGTCAGTATGCCCACAAACTGGCGTATTTGACTGGCTTGTCTCTTGGAGCTCCGAGTAATGAGCGGTTGGCCAACTCGCTCCACTTTTTGTAAATTGGTGTCAGTTGTGGTGTATTATCAGATTATATTAGTTCTTCTTGATCAATCATTTTATGTAATTCAAAAACATTTTATTACTAAACTAGAAAATCTTCCTAATATTTTAAATGATCCGTTATCAATGTTATTTTGTGCAGCCAACATGGCTGATGGTTAAGTAGAGACGATACTTTGAAAGTTGTTAAATGAATATTTAAAATATATTAACATATATTTGTTTGTAGTTTAAAAGTTTTTGATAGTAATAAAGTTAGCTTTTACACATGGAGTGCAGAATTTTATAAACCCGACAATCCGAAATGTAGCGATGTACCTTTAGCGGATGTAATTTGCGGCTTAAAAAACGTGTCATAAGTGAAATCCTCAATGGACTAGCTTTCGAATGATATATCACACCCTAAGTGTTTCATTTGAAAGTGCATGACCTTTGACCTCGGTTCGAAATTTCCGATTTCAATTTGTAGTGCATATTTGTATTCAGCACTGCAGTAGCTTTCAAATGGTATATCATAAGCTATGTTGGTTAATTGAAATACTTATCGTGACCTTTGACCCCGTTCAAAACCTCTGATTTGAATTTGCGATGCATATTCATCATCAGTAGAGCAATACCTTTCGAATGATGTATCATTAGCTATATATGACACTTGTCAATTTAGTTTCGCTTATCATTTGACCCGCTTTGACCTTATCTATCGATTGGTGAAAATAGAATTTCAAAATGTCAAACGGTTCGAAAGTTATCGTGTTGACAGACAGACGACAGGCAGACGACAACACACAAAGTCTTCTTAATATGTACCTAAAGGTACATAATAATTTATTAAACATTCGACAACTTGATGGGTGCAAGTCAATCAATCAATCAATTTATATGTGTTTATGCGAGCATAGTTTAGGTCTACTTTCGATTTAGAAACAAAAACAGTTAACGACATAAAAAAATATTTATGATGTTTTCAATAAGCTTTGGGTTTTCAGACGGCTTTCTGTGCGCTATGCAAATGTCCTTACAGAGTTTTGTTGGGGAAGAAGCTATTTTCGTACCTCGTCTTCAATTTCAAACCCTTTTGAATCCTTCAGTTTTTATTTGCAGAAAACAACAATCGGAAATATAAAACGCCTCCCAAATTAAAATATATGCCGACATTCCTAATTCAAGAAATAGCATAAATGAACATTCTAGTTCTAAACCAATTTTCATTAGTAAATAGAAGAAATTCTTTAATTTTTTTTATCTAATAAGGTCCTGAGACCGTTATACGGACTGTGCATGCATAGTAAAAGCAACACATATCTCTGCCGTGAGATGCTGGCCATGGCCATGTAGATTACGTAAGAGTGCGTACGAGACTTGTAGAATATTCTAATACGCAAGAAACGTCTATTGGGATAATGTACATATTATTGGACAGGAATAACATCAATTGCATATAATTCATCGGTTCCTCCCAATTAGAATAGCAGACAGGCGTATAAGATAAGTATTAGAAGTTGGGTACAAGCGATTTAATTGCTATTGAGGTGGTGGCGACGGCATTAGAGAAATGCTTAGTCAGCCTGGAGAAGTTTGGTTATGGACACGGCAACTTTTAGCCAGAATGGGTAAAAGTTTTGCAATAATATTATAGATACCAACGTTAGTTAGATAACGCATTAAACATTCATCCTTTAAACGCATCGTTTATGTCTGCATTGACATTCCATATGCCCGCATTTCTTAAATATATCACGCATACTATATATGATAAAAGTCGTTTCATAAAATCCCTTTTTAAGCATAATATATGATTCGTGCGGCACGAATCGTGCCTATAGCAGATATCGGGGAATGCTATCGTCAAGTTTATGTGTAAACTGCATGTTCCAGGCTTTCCACGCAGTATTCTCCGTTGATTATGAAAAATAACTGTACAAGCAAAATTTTGGATTCAATTTTATAGTAATTGAATCTCAAAATGATGCTTTTAAGGTTATTTTTCTGTATTAAAATGTTGCTTCTGTTCCCATCCCTCTCCGCATGTCCAAAGGACGGATAGAAGAGCTCTTGTACCTAAAACGCATTCCTTCTCATACCCCTGTTATGGTAAGTTACTTCTGGACAATTTGGATAGTTGTAGGTGCTCACTAATCGGGAAAGAGGATTACTTTAGACCTCCAAGCTTTTTCTTAAAACCAGCCTGAAGATTTAAAGCCACCTACTCTCCCAACTCTTTTCAAGACTCGCTTATACTTCCTTTGGTGTCTTCCTTCCAATCCTGTTTTCCGTTGGTATGATAGTTGATATTTCATCGCCATCACGTTATCCCCGATGTCGAAAACTCCAACTTCGTGCTTAACCATAGGTCTTACGTTTTTGCCCAACATTAAACATGAAATTGAAGCTGTCAACTCCAGGAATAACTGCGACAACGATGCAGTAATGCCGTGGTCGAACTACTAATCGTGAGGATGGATGGTAGAAATGATGATCTGAATTTGGGTTTACTATTACTGAAGATATCTCCTAATAGTCCTAATGCAGCCAAGGTTGAGGATGAAATAAATGCTGGTAGCCAGTAGGGTAAAATCAAACAATTTCCCGTATGCTCTTCAATTAACACTTATCCTCCCTAATTATCACTTATCCTCCTTAATTATCACTTATCCTACTTAATTATCGTTTACCATCCTCAGTTATCGCTTAATTGTGACTTATCCTCCTTAATTATCACTTATCCTCCTTAATTAACACGTATCCTCCTTAATTATCACTTATCCTCCGTAATTGTTACTTAACCTCCCTTATTGTCACTTAACCACCCTAATTATCACTTATCCTCCTTATTTGTCACTTAGCATCCTTAATTGTCACTTATCAACCCTAATTGTCACTTATCGTCCTTAATTATCACTTATCCTCCTTAATTGTCACTTATCCTCCTTAATTATAACTCGTCCTCCTTCACTATCCCCTATTCTACAACTCCAAGGCATTTATAATTAGCGCCGGTCTCAATGGGGCACTGTGATATATTTGTTACAATGTATATATACTCTATGATGAAACTTAATTTTGATTAGTTAATTATGATTAAGTCAACGGATTTAGCTGAAAATCAATAGGGTTCGTCCCCTTGACCTAAACAATCAGTATGCCAAAGTTGAGGTTGATAGGATTAGTTTTGTTTGAGTTATCGAACGGACAGACAGACATCCATCCACACGACATGAAATATGCCCATTCTCATATAAAATACAAACATTCTGTTTGATTTTAAATAAGAACTAATAAGTCGACGGCTTGCATCACAGTTTATGAAATAACCTAATTAGTCATTTGCGTAAGTTTCTTAGAAAATTATTAATAAAAAAGACGAAACACAATGGCAAATTAGTTGACATCTTGCCAAATATCTGCACATAATCGATAAAGTTACGAATTCGTGGAATACATTAAGTCAAAGGACTACAACCCAAGTCAAACATGTCATGTAAAAGGATAATACATTTATACGTATGTAAAGCTACCTACATTGAAGCATGAAAATCATATTATTGCCATAGTTCACCATATCCATTCGCTTTCAATAGGAAATGTATGCAAGAAAATGCAAAATACTTTGTCGCAAACAAAATCTTCAACAAGTAAAAATTGATATACTTTATGAACGCCATCCATGGACAAAACTGCTTCACTTTCATAATATTTCTAAAAAACTGAAAGTCGACAATTATGGAATGGAAATCCATGACGAGCGCGAGGACACACCAACGCAATGCCAGTACCAGTCCGCCAAAATGCTTAGCTTGGAAAGAAAAGAAAGGACAGCTTTAGTAATTCAAGCACATCTTCATACCGCACAGATTTCCATTGTCTTACTGAAGCTTTCATTTCTTAGATGAATCATGAATCATACAAAGATTGCTAGACCTTTGATAAAGAGATACAAGTAGTACAAGCTGTGGGGTTGCATCCCGTTTGCGCACGGGGAATTGACAAGCAGCCACCCTTCAAGAAGTTTTACATTCTTTGAACCTTGTTGGCGCAACCATCCTAACTGGTACACAATGCCCCAATGTTATGGTTTGGAGACTATGTTATCATGTTGTTTCTTGTTTTGAACTGTATCCTGCTTACTACCAGACACTTCTGCCAAAGTGCCAAAAAATGCAGGCAATACAAAATTGTGTTTTATGTTGATTGACCCTCCGAAGAAAACAACTAACAGGAGGAGGGTAGATTTGTGCCAGTGTTTTGATACAAGGTAATTTTACACAGATTTTTAGCCACATTTTCAATAACTCAATGTTTTAGCTGGTGAAATTGGAAAATTAAAATGTTAATGAATAAAAGCTGTTAAGCCAAAATGTTTCTTCTCGCCCCGACTCAATTACATTGTTTATCAGTGAGATGTTGTTTTCTTGGAATGTAATTAGAGTGCGTAATTGTTGACATCTGTGTATTTTTGTTTGATATCACAGCAGAGTGGATTCCTGTATTTTTACTGAAGATCTGAACATCAGAACTTGTGAAAGGGAGCTTAGTTTGCGGTTTTCTTGCGATTAGTTGGATTAACAACAGTCGGACGGAAGAAATAAGTATGGGAAGTTGTTAGCAAAGTCATTTGCTATGCTTAAAGCTTCATCATTTACACTTCCAACCACGTTCTTTTGACTTTTCATCTGACAACTTGTTAGCTGCAGTTTATTAGTCGTAAAAGGGAAGTAAACAGTGGACCGAAGGCCAAAGGAATGACCATTTAGTAAGAAAGAGGTATTCTTTATAAATCTTGCATCTAATTAAAAAAAACAATTGTTCATTTATCCTTGATTATTTGTGCTTGATAATTGATTTCTTTGTGAGTTATTGATTGTTACTTAATTCATACTTTTACAATTATATGTTGATTCATTGTACGATTTTTTCTAGATAAATTTTACAGCTGTGGACGAATATCATATGTTTTGGACTTGAAAACGGAGGCTCGGAAATTGACGTGACGCTGGTTTTATTTCAAGTTGAATGTGAATTTTACGAGATTAGTTACTGTCTTCAAGGTTTGAAAAGGGATGTAATATAAACATCGATGGAAGTAGTATGGTTCACGATATTCATTTGTAAAGATAATGGGATAGGTTTGTC
The DNA here is from genome assembly GCA_001718145.1 of Orchesella cincta. Taxonomy (NCBI): domain Eukaryota; kingdom Metazoa; phylum Arthropoda; class Collembola; order Entomobryomorpha; family Orchesellidae; genus Orchesella; species Orchesella cincta. The sequence continues at coordinate 14,543 of LJIJ01001369.1, forward strand.
GCAAAAACAGCACAGCTGTATTGTTTGCACTGGAGAGAATGGGAAAACGGAAACGAAGTGGCAGCTTTTCAAAGTACGATGATGGTGCCAAACGAAGGTATGGTGATATATTATTAGCTATAGCTACTCATATATAAAGTTTGCTTGAGCCGTTAATTGAATTAAACACTTTGATTAACAGTGACGATGGGGACAGCCAAGAAGAAATGGATGGCGAAACTCTTGTGGTGCACAAAGGAAACATCATCAATGGTAAATTGGCTGATCAGGAGTTGAATGAAATTCGAAGTTTTATCAATCGGGTTTAGTTTTGTTTGTGTAATTTATTCAATTTGTCTAATCTATCGCAAATTGCAGGAATACGGTACAGCGCAAGAGTACAAGAAAAGCAGGAAAAGCTACGTCGAGAGGCTTCACCCAGCAAACAAATCGTCGCTGATTCAACATCATCACCAGCCATTATCGTACCGTGTCAAAGCACCACAAAAATCTCAGTTGGAGAAGAAGAATTTGGCAAGGAAATTTGCCCTGTCGAAAACACTTTCATACCTCAAGTCATCAGTATTTCTGGAGAGAAGAAGAAGAAGCGAACGTGGGAGTTGTGGAGTCAGGAAGACAAGCAGTTATTTTTTGAAGCACTGAACGAATTTGGAAAAGACTTTGACGCAATTCAAACCTATTTAGCATCTAAGTTAAAGCCCAGAAGCAAAGGGTCTTGTGCTCAAGCCGTTCCAAAGAACAAGGATCAAGTTCGGCATTTTTATTATAGAACGTGGAATAAGATCTCGAAATATTTAACGTTTCCGAAAGGTTAACACACTTCTTATCTTGTTAAAGTTTTCCTTTGAAACACATTTACAATTTATAGATATTTTGATTGTCTATTTTGTTCCAGATATGAAAAAAGCATTTCAGGAGCTGTATGGACTAATAAATTATGGCGAGTTACGGAAGAAGCAACGGGTTTTGAACTCAAAGACTGCTGTGAAGTTATCTGAACTAGTTGAGAAAGGAACAACGACAATTAAGGTGCGTGGAAAGACGTTCCGGATTAAAACCCCTGTATGCAGAGCTTTAAAGAGATTGAATCAACTCGAAGACGTGGATCATATTAGAGTTCCATGCAAGCTTTGCGTGGAACTCATTCCTCACGATGGGAATACTTGGTCATCGGTTCAAAGAGTTTCTCACAATCCTCGTGTCAAGGTGTACGTGCCCCTCCAGCGGACTTTGGCATCTTTAATTGTGTACTTCGAGGAACGTTGGAAAACTGATGAAAGTCGACTGGTAGGTTAAATTTAAGTTTTCCTCAGCTCATTTTTATGTTGATTCAATTTGCAAATATATTTTTTACTTTTCAGAAAGAAGAATTCTCATTATCGATGTTCGGGAAGCCCAGAACACGTTTAAGATTTATTCCTATGGAAAACCGTGATCTTTGTGTTCCAGTATACAAATTTTCTGAAACTACTAGTGCAACTAAAATCAGTTTAAGTGCTTTTGTACAAAACTGCTTATACCAAGATCATACGAAAGACGCAATGTTGGTCTCAAAAACTATTAAAAGAAAACCAAAGCTTCCTTTGGATGCCGAGGCGACGCAGTGTACAGGAAACATGCGTGATTCGGATTATTTTGCTGCTGAAACGGATGCAAGTGATGTGGATGGTTGTGAGGGTGGCCCGGATAACCAGTTCCGTATCACTCTTCGTAGGGATAAGACAGACCTCGTTATGTATGGTGCAAAGACACAAGAATTGTATACGGATCACGATAATTCAGATCACCCGTTGAACTTTTGGAGTGTTCATGAAGAGAACGCGAACGCGGCTACGGAGACCGATGCGGTTGAAACGGACTATGGATTTGATGAAAATTTACCGTCTCCAACGGAGTGCGATGGAAATACTGAGGATGAAGATTGCATGGAACCTATCATTTTGTATGGAGCACGAGATCCTGATGCCAGAGAGGAGAAGCAATGCACGTGTGTGTTTCGTAGCACTTCAGAAACTGAGGAAATTGGTGGGACGGAAAAGCAAGAGCAAAAGTGTACTTGTGGAGCAGAAAAGGCAGGAGAGATTGAAGATATTCCTTGCCGGTTTCTAGATTCAGAGACAATTGCAAGGGGCTGGACTTCTGATGAAGCTGGGACAATAACTTTGGGGGAAATTTATTTAATGGTAAGTTTACATAAACACTTTCACTCAGTGAAAGCAACTATTCGAGTTGAAATTGGGCTGATAAGTTAGGTTATCATTGGGGATAACTCCATTTTTTTCGTATTCGTTAGATCGGAAAGTCAGACAAGCTTTGCTTCGAATACTTATGGGATAAATGTGACGAAGACAAGCAACAGGAGGACAGAGCTCGAAACCTTGTGGACAAACTGGTTGGCATTGCACGACATCTCAAAAAGAAAAAGACTACTCGAGCAAAGTCATCGACTGGTGTTGGGACAATTTGCAGTAATACGCCTCTAGTTTGCATGAAATGCAACGTAAAAATTGAATCTCCTAGCAGCATTGATGGCGACCCTTCCTTTGCAAATGCAAATAAAGATTTTTCAGAATCCCTTCAGTTTGATAGCCCCGTCGGGATGTCCACAGCACAGCAAGGCAGTGATAGCCCAGAGGATAACAAAATAACTTTGCATGCTGGACCACCTAGTGTAGACCCTGAGTCCCCAGTGGATATTTCTAAATCCGAAGATTACTCTGTGGAACCTATCATATTGGAAAAGAGTGAGGAAACCCAACCCAGTACTAATCAACCAGAGCCTGAAACGATTCTCCCAATCTCAGAGGAGATAATTAGCAGTCCAAACACAGGCCTGGCATCGACTGACAGTATTATTGCAACAGAGACGATTTCAAATCCCTCCAATGTGTGTTCCACTCAATCAGCTTCGTGTTCGCAAGCTGGTATAATTGAAATTAGTCCAGTTCACACAAATAGCTCAAATGATATTGATAGTACTACCATAATACGAACTGGGCCAACAATTACAGCGACGCACATATCCGCATCTCCAACGATCATTCGATCCGTTGCAATTACCACGAGCTGCTTGACTGACAGCCAAAAAATGGCGTTTGGAGGCTGTCACTCAACCACCCTTACTCCAGTGGGCCACCACAACAGTTTTAGTTAGTGAACCAGCAGTGTTTGCAGGACTGGCAACTGAGCCTCCATCATTTGTCACTATTCAGCAGTGTACTCCTGCAACCGTCACTTCAATTGCACAAGCTCCCCCGGAAACAAAATTTCGACGGCCGGCTGACGTACCTATTCTTATGAAACCCTGCAGTGATGATCGAAGTACAAATGAAGATGGCACCGCGAAACTTAATGTACCGAAACCTTTCTTAGATCTTCCCAAAGGCAACCGGAGAATTGGAAGAAGACCCGCTTGGAAGCAGCGTGTTATTATCCCAAGAATGCTTCCACTGCTCCCGAAACCGGATGAGTCGATGATGGCCACGCTAATCGCTATTCCACCTGTGATGGCTACAGGGCTTAGTGTTGTTCCCGTGTCGGCTGAAAGTTTGACATCGTTAACTGCGTTACCTGTGACCTCGGAAGTTTCTTTGCAGGAGGCTTCTTTGGTATGCCCAACAGTTACTCTTGCTTCTAGCGTTGCTGTTACCGTATCTTCCACTTTGCCGTCGGTTCCACAAAATGCTGATGAAACTGTGAGTTCTACTAGTCTGATCTCCGCTGGTACCGCCACTTCATCTGGTACTTCTTCCATGAAGGGCAGTAGCAGTACGAATAAGGGACACTCTTCATCAGATAAAATTTCACCTTCCAAGTGCATCGAGGATGCTTGCTTACCCTCGTCCAGTCGCTCAGTTGGGGCATTTGAAGAAATAGATAACTTATCTTTGTCATCTTTCATGGATATTTCCATTCCAGAATCTACTAGGTTCATTGCCAGCGACTTGCGACTGGAGGACCTGGAGTATTCTAACTCCAGTATGAGCTTAGGGGGTAAGTATTCGGCTAAAAATGCAAGCATTCAAACGTGAGGTTGCACCTCACAATGATTTTTCCAAATGTTGGGTTCAAATACTAAAGTTCATTATATGCTACTTCTATTTCAGGTATTCTGGATGAACCGACTAGGAAAAGTAGTAGAGATACATCATCACTGCTTGAAACTCCCAAAAAGCAAAATAGCAATGATAGTCAAATATCATTGCCAAGTCCACCCTCTTTGGCTCCGTTGGGAAGTTTGGATTCCAATTGGCCACCAATGAATGAGGTAAAAATGACTTTAGTATGATTTGGTACAATGAAACACTATTATTTGTCGAATATATATTAAATATGATAACTTTACCTTTTCATAGGGATCTGATATTTTTATGGGCGGAATGTTTGGTCATGAAAGTAACGGCGGAAACAATAACTCGGAGGACATGTCGGAGGTATTAACTTTAGATTTTAGACTGTAAAGCGTTTAGGAACTAATGTAGTTTCTAATATTAGAAAAAACAAATTATATGTTTATTTACAGGCTGGCGACTTATGCTTCCAAACAGGGATGGGAGAATCATTAGGCTTCGACTCCAAACTTGGCGACTTCGCAACCGAGGAATCTGAAAACAAAGACTAGCCGAATGATGGTAGTATAGTATACAAAACTGGGTTTAATAAGTAGTTTTAAGACTTTTGCTGGATTAGAGCGTTATACTCAACACTTGGTACACTTCAGAACTAGTTTATTTGAAGGAATGAATAAGTCATGTTTAATAGGTTATGAGTTATTAAAATACAATTTTATTTTCAATCCTCGTCCTCCTTTTGAAATTAAAAACGTTTACATTAAAAGTTTATTAAATTTGTTTAGATACAAAGTTAGTTTAACATCTCTCGTCTCATAATTAGAAAAGAATTCCATTGGCGACCAGAAAGATAAAAAATTAGATGGCTTCGTCGTGCTCCATCAATAAGTTTTCCGTAGTGAATTTTTTTAATTTATCACACATTTATAGTCTCATCAAGTTTAAATTTATGTATTCCTGCTAACAATTTAATAATCAGAACGTTGGAAGAGTCATATTCAAAGACTTAAGACACACAGTTACATTAATATTCATCAAATTACTCTGGTACCGCAGTAAATAAGGGAAATAAATGGTCAGCGTCAGTGGCAACGCTGACAAATACTCAACACATACGGAACCACATAGTGCTTTATCTTACTGGACTTTACTGCAAAAATAGTACAACCATAATAAGTGTGACAGTTTAATCTTTATTGCCCATTTGATTCTTTTGTCATACACAAAAGTTGATCTGGCTCTTCCCGCTCCAATAAGTGAATCAAAATACGTATTTTACAGTCACATAAACTAGCGTGTGTCTTGAGCACACGTGCCTAATGTTAATTTTTACAACCTTGAGTAAAACTAGAATAAGAAAAATCCAAACAACCAGCAATTTCCATGTTTCTCCTCCGGCAAACGGTTAAGTAAGATTATAAAAATATCTCCGTGTTTTACTTACGCCAGCTAGTAATAAGCTCATGCAAACAAAGACCGCAGTTTGTCACGATACTCCTCTATCAATATTTTTACTGAAGCAACTCAAAGTTACTATCGATTCGCAAAGCATGCTGTTTTGTAAAAGCAATATTGTAACCCTACATAAATCGAAAATTAAAAAGACGCAATCAGATACTTGTAAATGGTGTCACGCAAAACAACTCTTGTGTGAGCGCCCAAATAACTCAACTGGCAATACGTAAAACTATGATCTATTTGTGTACATAATGTGTATATTTAAATATACGTGAAAGATCTATTTATAATTAGGTTTGCTTTGTGTGTCAATTTTAAGTGTGAATGGATATTTTGTAAAATCAACACGATAAGTAATTGTGTGAGTGTGTTTGGATTATGTACTTGTAAACATCTATTGGAGCATCATACTAACAATGGTATTATCATAGTAATTGTCATTAATGATGGTTTCTAAGGGAAAGTGGTAGGGAAAAAAGAATGTGATATGTAATAACATTGTAGTTAAGTATTCGGATTTTGAACTCGATTCCTATGCTATTATTATTTTTTCCGCTTTTTAGTAACTGAGAAATAATATGAATTATAATAGTCCTTACAACCATTACATAATGTATTGTATACTACTAACATTAAGTGAGCGGTATTCGGAACACCTGCACCTGGATAATATTTGAAAATGTTTCCCAGCAGTAGCAAAACAAAAAACAACACACATCCTGAACTAATTTGTTATTAATCCTGTAAATCAAATCACATCTATAGTAAAATGTTTTGGTTTTATTACCCGTTGCGAACGTACAAAATAAAATACGCAATTTTGTCAATCGAATCCATACAAATGCTTGTCTACACTCTGTTTTTTGCTTTATTTACAGCACCTTACTACGCATTGTTAATGTGAACCTGTGAATTTCTCTGTAAATTTTAAGCATAAAGATCAACAACCAGCCATTGCCACCACCACCGGCTATAGTTGTTTTTATTTATTTCTAACAAATACAAGAGCAACGTATTTAGCAAAAACCTTAATAAACATATTACTATTATATTAATTTTAAAGTTTACTTGCTAGTATGTAGCACTGATATATAGCTGTTATAGATACACTAAATTTAGAATCTAGGCATAACTCACAACTGAAAGTTTTAACTTTCTTTATCAGTTTGAGAATTCTGAGATTATCACTTTTGAAGACGAGCATTCGGAACAGGTTTTTACAGCTCATACGAAATCCGAAGGACGGTCCGATTAGATGTGTCAGCGTCATGATTTTACAATCAAACATACACACGACTCGAATTTCTTGTCCTTATAGCAGATGTTGGGGCAGACTGAAACACTTACCATTTCTCATTCTGAGATTAAAGACGACTACAGTCACAAACCCAGTAATTCCATAATCCAACTTTAACAACAATTGGATCCAAGAAACTGACATCTTGATAAGTTAATAGCCAATGCATATAAAGGAGTTATCCATCAAGTCGTTAACAATTCCAAGGCGCCAAAGGTAGTGATAGTAGTTGCATAATTGTACCCGTATTAGTATTTTGGTTTACAGGTTGCTCCTTGCCTCAGTGTCAGTCATTAAATTTTAATTTTATTAGAATTTAATCAACAAACCTGTTCACCCTGTCGGCTTATATTTTATTTTAAACGTGAGAACTTATATTGAAATTTCTTCATGAACAGCAGTAAATTTACGTTTTAGGAAGGACTGTCTGGATCTTGAGAAATCCGCTGATTAATCTTTCAGCAAGAAAACAATTTTTATTCAAATGAATCCTCACTATTTTTATTCGAAACTTACACTCTTTTGTAACAATAATGTCGCCACCTTAATCCATATCCTAAGCCTAAGAAGTCTGGATAGCAAAAATATCATTTTTTATGATGTCTCCCTATATGCGCATGTCATCTCTATGTCCTTTCATCAATGCTCATCTGATTTTTCATTCATTCGTTTGTACGCAGATTTCATTCACTTGTCCTGCTCCTCACTATCATATCGTCTGTATTGAATTCACCTGTTCAACAATGATAGTGAAAGACATGGCTTGAGCATTAGATGCTTCTTTTACTTGCGTATATTACATGATTTCTTCATGAATTTGCATGCAACAGCTAAACAAGCCATACAACAGCGCAAAGAAATGGAAAGCACCTGTAGTCGCCTCTTTCAACAATGCAGACTGGTCAGTCGTTGACGAGAGCTGCAACGATGAACATTGCAACCATGGACGATCAGTTGCTTGGCTATCTCTAGCGTTAGCGATTGCAAAACCTGAAGCCGAAAGCACATGTAGTTAGTTGAATTCGGCCGTAATTTTTCATTCACACTACAGTGATCCTCGGTGCTATAAAGTGGACATACTGTGATTCAAAACACTTGAATGAGTGTCAACGTCAACCAAATCCAAATCACACTCTTCCGCTAAAAGTTACATAATTTCCTAGTGTGATTATATACTACCCGTGAGCCATGATTCATGTGGGCATGATGATGACTCTTCCATGTCGTGATTTCTTTTCATTTGCAGTTGAAAATTGCTTCTCACGCCACAGGTGTGCTGCTATTAAGTTTCTAGTATTTTATTGTCATTCTTCAGCCTGTCCGCCGACGCAAATGTTCAAGAATGAGAGTATGAGCTAACAACATACAAGTGATTCCATTTTATATCAATATTGACATTTTTCATGAAGATTTTTAAGAGCTGACGAGATTATAAGAGAAACTGCAGTTTAAGTGAAACGCTCGAGTTCAATAATTGGTTAATATTTTTAGGGTAGGTAATAAACTTCCAATGTAACTTTTTTCTGGCTCACAACATTCTCTACAAATTGGAAAAGTGGTGCTCATACTGTGTGAACATACTCTCTCTCCGCTTTTCTGTTTTGTTGTTGCATTCCAATTTTAACCCTCATTTATTCTTATGAGTGGATTTAATTATAGTTAAACACCAGTCACGCATGCTCACAACTAGTATACAGTATATACACGATCATTCGATTAAGAGCTGTGTGGACAAGTGTTGTGACAATATTAAAATTTTCCTAGTAAAATTTCATTTGTGACCAAAATCGAAAACTGGTATGAGTTGACAGTGCACGTTTTTGAACTCTCACGAGAAAATTTATGACTTGAGTACAATTTAATTGACAGCAAGAATCACTTTTGCTCTTTTTTTACAGTGGATGCTTTTCCTTCAGTCTTTCGAATTTGTTTTGGCGGTAGCCCATCTTTAAAGATCCATCAACAAACATACTTAACCTCCGCTTTCTTTCAACAAACAACTAAGTACGTAGGTACTGCGCCACATGTCAACTCAATTGACGACATAATGAGCCATCGTTGCAGTGAAGTAAAATTTAAGAATTTAAATAAATCATTTATGTGCGAGGACTGTCAATGTCAAGAAAAGTTTGATGTGCTCCTATTAGAGGTGCAGATGTTAATTATGATAACAATACATCAAAGTTTTGATAGTTCTGTCTCTTGTCTTTTATTGTCAAATCTGTTTTGAAAAACTTGATCTCTCTCTGGTGAGGGAAGACTAACGAAATTTATTCATATTCAGCAAAATAATACATTATGGTTTATAGGCAGTCATACTGGTTTGATCGGACTCTTTGCACGTAATGTGAGCGTTTGCAAAAAGTTTGCTATTGTGGCAGGCGCGCAGTAGCACAGTCTGTCAGTATGATTTGTGTTTTTAAAAATCCAGTTTAGCAACGCCAGCCCAGTAAGTAGGATGTTGTTGATCACACATTATATATGTATCTCTTTTGGATCACTCATCGCTCTCATATTAATGTTGATTATGTGCCCTCAAGTTAAAATTTGCAATAAAACTCTAAAAACATTTAAAAATGGGAATATCACCAGCAACCGAAAGCAAAAGCTGTTTGTAATTACCTTTTGAGCTTGCGTCAGTACATCTATACGCTCCTCCGTATCAGTGATGGACACATTGTTATAAGAAGAAAGAAATTATAGCCAACATCCAAATATCTCTTTTCATTAACTGCGGTTGCCTTTATCTATGCCACCGTAACAACCGTGGGAATGAGTAACTTTTTACGTGTGGTTCTCTTGAAAGGAAGAGTGAATGTGCGATGCTGATGATGCTCAGGATAAGATTGGTGTGAGCGTATAATAATTTTCAGGATTTCATGCAGGTAGGCTTCTTCACCTCCACAACTATTATCTGCAATCTTCGCAACCATATTCTTGTGATATCTTTTGTCTAACCAGAAGGATTCACAAGCCCATTGATTCTCTAGCTGTTTTGTAAACTATTCAACGAGTCTTGTGCAATTTTATGAATATTATACTTAACAATAATTTATGCATGTACGTAAGGATACCTAAATATTCAAGATTATAATTACAACAACAATAAAATTTACAATCCACCTGGGATTAAAAAATGGCTGCTACCAACTCCAACATCATTTATGCCAACTGGAAGCACCGGGATGGGAATCATCGAAACATGAATTTGCGATATAAAAGTCATGAATATCCCATGATATCAGGAATCCTTCGGAAAGAAGCTCAGAGTGTGAACCATATCAATGAAGAAGGAAGATGGTGTCTGTCAAATCATCAAGACAGCTCAATAAATGCTTTCAAGGATAACGTTGGCAGCTTTGTTGGAACCAGGCACAGCTATCAATATCGTTCCAATCCTCACATTAGTTTTGCCGATAACTTTGAGAGCAGCACAGGCTCCTGTGATAACGAGAGTAATACAAACACATACGATAAATCCTCCTGCAACCCTGTCCGCTTAGCAGTGAATCGAAATTCCAATCGAAATAAGCGAGTGGGCGAGGGAGTGAGTGGGAATCATGGTTCTAACAATAGTGGCAGTCACCAGCAAATTCAAAAATGGACAAGCGAGTTGACAGCTGCAGCAAGTGGCTTGCCTAGGAAATGGTGTGACTTTGTCTTCCGTAGAAATGAAGACAATCGTGTCTACAGGAGTGAGTCGTTCAGATTTATTCAAAAAACTAATTCACTGGCTCTACTTGCACCTGCTCATGGAGGAGTACATCGCTACAAAAGCAAACGGACATCAAATCACGGGGTAATGAAACTCAATTCGTAATACTTATTGCAAATGACCATACAAGCTGGATTTTTAGTGGTGGCTGACGCAAATGGAGATGGGCGCTTGTTTATTTGCTTTTGAATTAAATTTTATTCCTCAATAAAATAATGAATTTAGGTGAAGTTTTATGACTGGAGTCCACACTTAATAGTATATACTACATGCATACTCTTTTTTCCATGAAACTCGCTTAATCGATCGATTGCCAATAAAGGAAATGTAAGGTGAAAGATATAATTTTACTTTTTATCAATAGACTGTTCCACCGCCTTTAGCTCTGCTTTCTGGTTTAATGCAATCACACGTCATTATGAAAAAAGATAATTCATGCAGTTGTGCTATGATCTAGAATGCCAAAATCAAGGTCATATACGGACATTTACGCCATCATCATTTCAGCTCCAACACTCTTGACTCACACCTCTCTGTGTCTTCTATTCACCATTTCTTTTCTTTCCTCACAATTTGGATGAGCGTAGGAAGACTCTAGTTAGTAGAAACAGTAAAAAAAATTCGAAGGTAAAATCAGATCAGTGTCACTATTTTAATTATGGAAATCGAGACAAACCATAGAATGTATAAATATCACAAGGCATCCATCGAACTGAAGATCACAAATTAAGTTATGGAAAAGATAATATTTATGTGATGTAAAAGGAAACGTAACGATGTTTTGTATTTGTGTTTGATGTCGGTTTCTCAAATGCATGAATTATTTATGATAGCCATTACATAATGAAGTGAACTTGGTTTGTAGTAGAGCACAAGAAAACGAAACGCTTTATATCAACCACCTGCTTTTTATGAGCTCGTGGCCTTTATCGTTTTGTCGGTTAATCAGCTACATATAACAAACATACCTACATCATATTATGCATTGGTTTGTTTGGTTCAGTTACACTAGACGTAACAGCCGTGAGATGCGTCCACGCAAATCCACCAGTATCATGTACATCTGGTGGCGCTAATCAAATCGATACAATGCTAATAAACTTGAAAACTCATTAGTTTCCCATTATGGCTACTCATATTGTACACATACATCATACAGAGACGTTCCACTTGGATGTATTTATTGGTTCACAAACACGTTTAAAAATTATGCTGATGAGGAGATGAGTGCATTGTTGGTTGCGAGGCTGCTGTAATGATGTTCTGTTGAAATCATTTTCAAGGTGGCTTCTTTCTTTGTAAAAGCTAAACAAAACTGTCATTTTTATGTGTACTTCCATTGTTAACTACCAATATTCCATTTGGGCATTTGCATTTGGTAGGAGATTCATATTCAACATAATTTAGTAGCAGTTTTCTTCCTCCATGAATGTGTATGAGTGTACCTTTGGATATTTTAAACAGTTTCACATTGCCCCATTTCGTTCGATTAATGCATTTGAGGAAAATACAATGCTGCACAGTAGCACCACTGATACTTTCAGTTTTCTGTGTAGCGAAGAGTTTAACAAAAGTTTGTAGCGTTATGTTGTCATTTTTAGATCCAAACTGATGGCGCTTCTAGTGAGCTGCCACAAAAAATATTTACCACTTGCAAATGGATTGCATGATAATTATGATAGCGGCTGTTTAATATTTCAATATGTTGTAAAATGTCACGATTTTTAAAATGAAACAAGCAAAATTACTTCATCCATCCGTACAACAGCGTAACAGCTACATCCAATTCTGATCGAATGAACAAAAAGATTGTCAAATCTTGCGAGAGGGGAGCAAAGTGAAGATGACTACTGGCAAGCGAAATGCAGTCAGTCAGCGGTAGTTGCACATGTATCAAAATGCAATTCTGTGAGTGACGCCTGTGCGTGTGTATTCCTTTGTCTTTGTCAAAGGTAATCTTGTAGACCACTTGCTGTACCACTGAATAGAAGAAAAAGTAATTTTTGTTCTAGTTTTTATGAACATAATTTGGGTATTCAACATCAAATGAAATTTTATGACTTATAACTCCATGTTCAATATCATGGTGGTCAATTTAGTTGAGGCATTTCAAACAATTCAGCCTTCTTTTCATTCATTTAATTTCACAAGTGATACGATTTTGAGATTTGCAATTTTTTGCAATTGGTGCAATCACCGTAGGTATCCATGATCTGATGAACAATTGTCTCATCTTCCTTGTTTTGTCGAAGTTCTCGTTGCTTTGTGTATTGGAAGCGTGTGTAAACTTCTCCGTCAGTAGTTCATATTTCTTAAGTAGTACAGCAATAATCATAAAGCTGTTGTTCATTATCATACGCATGAAAGTAGCCGAAGAAGTGTTGTAAAGAAAACTCGTTTCGGCATCACTAACGATAAATTTCACCTGTCCGTGTGTCCGGTAATCCAGAAACGGCTGCTGTTATTGTGTTTTTCGGACAATGTTTTGAGGTTTATGTCAACGCCGTGATGTTTTCGTCACGTTATGTTATGTAAGGATGTAATATGAAGTAACATCATATTATTTTTAAAAATTCATGCTTGCTGGTTGCGATTGCTGACGATTTGACGCCATGTAACCTGATGTCATTCTTATCTTTTGAATATCATAGTAATAATTATACTTTGTGATTGTGTACAAATTGACTCACGCCAAATTAGAAATAATATTTGCGCTCGTTTGGTCACCGTGCCTGAATTATCCTTTTAAAAGACATGGAAAATGGCGCACTCGTTTTTTTTTTCATATTCGCTGAATTCAGTCCATTCGTGTTGTTTTACATGAGTTCAACAATTGAGCAACTGGTGGAGGAGATATCACGCACTCAGATGGTAGCTTGATTATATGAATTACGTCGCATTAGGTGATGAGTGATGTAATGCGCTGCTGAGATCGATAGTTACTTTATGTCGCGTGACAAAGTTCACTATCTTTAATCTTCAAATCACAGTTTCCTTTTTGTGGCTGGCTCACGTGCACTCAAACACCGCTAATGTGCCATTTGTAATCTGACAAATGTCTTAATTTTAATACACAATTGATAATAATTACATTGTGTTAAACATCTGGCCGCAATTCCTATATTTGAGTAGGCAACAATAACCATCTATCTATTTTTTCCGAGTCTGTGAACTCTTCCTTTGCGTGTAACCTACATGATGATGACAGTCCTCTTTATTGTTGTCGCACAATTAGTATTATTAGGAAGTAATATGATACAGACGTGACACATGACATACCTACATTTTCATTTGTAATTCATAACAACTTTTCCCTTTGAATCCGCTTGTTGGACAACTGATGATCTTGAATTACACATTGATATGACGTGTGTGTACACAACACAGGTTGTATTAATTTCTGATTTCCAGACAAAGGAATTCTAGTAGATCATTTACATTTCCAATTTTATTTCAAGTATAAGGCGTATTAGGTTTCGATACAAAGCCACAAGTATCAAACGTGTGGTTTATGCTGTTATAAATGACACTTTACTTTTTACCAGTAGGTACACACAATACACACGTATAGAAGTTGACATTTGCGAAAACTTTCTCCACTTCCCATTCACCTTTATCTTGATGGCGTAACAAACTCTATTTCTCAACAAACCTTATAAAATTTCCTTTATGACTTACGATTAGAGAAATTAGTTTATCAGTTTTATCATTTATCATCAATTGATTTCACATTTTATGCACCAGATTATACCTGTTTCACTTATAATCGTAAAAAGTAGCATAAGCATTTGGTTGCACTACATACACACGTAGATATAGAATTACATCACCAACATCGCTTCCCCTTCTTGCGTGCATGCCTTGTTTGTGGTTTATGTTGAATTTTTACAGTAATTGAAAAGGACAGTGAAATAAATATGATATACATACACTCAGATTGCTAACAGTATCCAGAGAAGATTTATAACAAAAAGTTTCTCCGATATGACAGTGATAACACTTGAGAAGAAATAACATACATTCTCATTCTAAAAACAAGTCGTTGTGGTTGTTTTTAGTCATTAGTGCGGATGAATCGAAGAGTAGCGTTACTACTTCTGGTTGTGTGGTGCCTAATAGGTACTCTTACTCTTCTTCTGGTTGTGGTGTGGTGTCCCAACTTCAAATAAATAAATAAGGGCATATACATACATACCTACCTATAGACAGATACAGTTTTTGTAAATGAAGTTACTCCTGTCAAAGCTGTTTTTGAGAGTTGAGTCGTTACTCGCATGGTTTTTTTAAAAAGATTGACTTAATCACAACATTTGAATCTACATTAGTGCAGTGAGCATGTGCTTTCTTGACACTTATTTCGTTTCACATGTTGTTTCATTTTTTATTGACATTGTTATCTGAGCACAAAAACCTGAAGAAATTATTTATTTGCAGCAGAGGGATGATAGTGAAAATGAATTATATGATTGAAGGCGGTTGTCGTCGTGAGATGAGATAGAGTTGAATAAGCACTTGTTCCATTGCACCTGCCAATGTGCGTGTGCGTGCAAAGCAAAGAAATGTGAATGTAGAATATCAGTTCGATATTATATTATTAGCATTATCAACATTATAGTTAATGTAGTCATTAAGCTATATAAAGTTGCCTACACACACTAACTCAAGTGTTACTTGCTGAACCAAAGGAAAAGAAATGGCAAGATACGTCACACCATCATATCACCATCTCACCTCCTTCTTCTTCTTCCTCTGCTTTCGTCGCATAACAGCAACGCGATCTGGGCATATTTATTATGACACAGGTTTTACAAACCCATGTTTTATACAGCTTTTTAATCTAATTGCTAATTGCCTATTCCTTTGATACTCCATTGGTTTGTAGGTATGCACAAAGGAGGTAGAGGGGCTCGTAAGTAAATAAATAAATAAGAAAGAAACAACTCTATTTAATAACTTTAACTCAATTGTTGTAGACATATTTTACACGCCCGCCCTCTCCATACCATATATAGAGCAGAGAGGAGAGGAGAAGCTGCAATATAATACAATTTATTTACAATACAAGCAAGAGAACCCTGTGCTCGCTTGCAACGCAGTCTGAATGCGGATCAATTATTTTTTAATAAAATTTTTGAGGCTAGCCAGTTTCTTGATGCTTTTTTCTCTCGATTGGCAGCCAGTTGATCTCATAACTTTTAGAGAGATGGGAGAATTAGTTGGTAGACGCAGAAAGTGAACTTTCTTGACTTGCCCCTTGCAATCCAATGCAATGTCGTATAACATATTGTTGTGTAATAGTGGAAAATCATCGTACAAGCAATAATAATAGCAATAATAATCACCGTCCCAATGTTGATTGTTGTCATCTTCGCAATAATTGCATTCCCATTTTCTATTTTTCATATTTTCCGACCCACGCACGATCCCAAAATGAAGGAACGCGGAGATATAGCAGCGATGTCCTAATACTTATATTTTACCTACTGCAGTTTCTATGAATTGTTTTCGTGCTATTGACTACCAATGGAGTACAACTGAATATGACACAGACATACAAAATAAGTACATTATATCATCACAATTTGGAAATGTATCTACACACGAACACCCGACAGAACAGAGAGCAATTAATTTAAAGGTGAGTGCATGCGAATGAAATGCAATGCAATTCAATTCGTGCTGTCCAACCTAACCCTTTTGTTTCATTGTCATCTTGAAATTTTAATTCTTCATCGTAAAAAACAAGATCATAAACGAATTACGGCGTTTTGCATCATTTGATCATATGATAGCAACGTTTATTATCACCATTTTATCAGCTTCTTTCATGTTATCCACTATGAATCAATTTAATATGTACAGCCATTGTATGCACAACCAGCTCCAACATTTCATGATCCCTTGTTGGTGGACGTTTTAGTGGTTGCTACATTTTAAAATTTTACTAGAGCGGTTGTCTCTTTGTCACCACCCCATATTGCTAATTTATGAGGAAATGGAAAAAAACATCTCAAACAAACCAGATCTCACAAACAAAAAACAACGTGACACAAAGGAATCAAAGTGCAAGCGTATTCCAATACCTTGCCTCAGATTAGATAAGTTGACAAGGTAGCAGCACCATAATAGGTTTTTTGAAAAAGTATCAACAGCCAATTTACATTGCAATCTACCTCAATGACACCATGGTATTGATGATCTCTTGGAAGCTTTTGCATAATGGTCCAATTTGCCCTCAAATCAGAAGTTTGTCACGCTACCTTTATTTAGCACGGGGATTGGTTGGGGGCTTTTGTGTGCGCATTAAATTTTATTCGCTTTATTTTTTACATAGTGTAATTAAATCAGTCATTGCTTCTGACGAAGCATATATGGAAACGGTTATTGTTATACGGAGAGCTGTTACAAGATTTTTTAAAGTGCAACACCATCAGTCAGTCTCTTGGTCAAGATGGTACATAATAGTTTGTGATGTGAATGAATGTGAGTCCCATTATTGTTAATGCCTCAATAGCGACGAGGATTGCAGAGTTTAGAGAGTAACCAAAAATAATTACTTGTGCTGCATGTTCTATCGATCAAAAAATGATTCATTTGAGTAGTCCGCGTCTCTGTGTTGCATCTCAGCTTATTAGTACTCGACGATGATGATGTGGGCAGCAAGAAATAATAAGGATAATTATGGCACTGAAGTGAAGGTCGTGAAGGCTCCAAGTGAGATTGAACTCTCCACTTTTGGCCCGTCTTCACGCAATAATAAATGCATTATGACTACACCTGCATATACCTTTTTGTGATTGACTACAAGTCTCCATTGGGTTCTGCTATGTAATCAAGAATAAAAATGAGCAAAGTTTAGGGACCCTGTCAGTATCTCCAAAGTACAATTTAGTTGGATGAATTGGTGATGCTACACAATGAACTTTATGTTGTCAAACCTGAGATAAAGTGATGTTGATGTACGATGAGAAGTAAAGCACACGACAGGTTAAAGAACAGAAAAAGGGTGAGTTTATATTTTGCTTCATCTGCTTCAAACTCAGCTATTATTGTTGTTGACGAGATCTGAAGGCAGCTCATCTGTTTAAGATGGAGTCTTGGCTTTGGCTCTGTATCCAAACACAATGTGTGTGGTGTGTCGAGGTGGTGGTGGTGGTAGTGCTCATCAAGAAAGGTTAATACGAGGACTTGTAGAAATGGAAAGTGACAGGTGTGTATCTACACGTTTTCAACATTCCTAGCTTCGTGATCTTGCCCAGAGTATTCACGAATCGTATGAATGAGCCTAATTTTATGGCCAAAGACCAGAATTATTTCGCATTATGAATACATACCATCATGATGTAAGAATTGAAAAACCGGAAAGTTCATCCCAAAAAACTGAGATAGAGAAACAGCAGATGTCCTGTTCTAACCCAGACATCAAATCTGTGTTTTTGGCTATCTTCACATATCTCAGAGTTACAATCATCATCATTTTGGAACTGGCCATCACATGTATACCTTTAGGCTTGATGATGAAGTTAAGTGTGTATGTTATGCACATTAGCATGAGCAAAGCATGCGACGGACTGGCCGTTAGTAGAAACCGAACCGACGAAATCTTACTTGTTCTAAGAGACTCCGTGCCCCCTCATCATGTTCTACTGCGAGTGGTGAAAATGAGGTTGAATGGCTGATGTGAGACGAGATAACACTGATTTTTTCACCACATTCTTTGCTACCCATAACTTCTATTTTAGCGCATAGCATTATTAATTGCAAGTGTCAAAAGTAGCCAATAAATCAAATCTTACAAAGCTCCACTTTGTAATTCATTTGGAAGAATAAGTTTTTACGTAATCTGGATGTGAATCGTTCAAACTAAAAATGAGTACACTTGTTAGCTCCTTGAAATACGATGATATTGACTTTTACTTTTTCAATAGTTCCAATTTTGATTATATTCTGGCAAATTTGAAAATAAAGTTTGTGACTTCTCACAAAGACGAATCAAGTAGCGTGATTTTACAAGCACATGGGAATAAATGATGAATTGCTGTTATTAGGTTTTTAAAATAATTTAAGCACAATGCTAAAGCAACAATAACTGAGGACGCTCAACTCAAGCCCTAGAACGTAGTGCTGTTGCATTTTCCGTAAAAGGATTGAATAAAAACATTGTATTCAAACCAACACGGCAACAATCGGTTATCCCAAAATTGAACGAAGAATGTTTGTATGCATTGGGCTACTTACGCATTATTACCGTCCCATATATACACTATGATTTCCATGCAAAGCCACCAAACAATGCTTCCTAGTTTACTGGTTTAAGCAGGTAATAATCATATGCAGTTTTGTTGCGTAATACCGCATGCTTTGAGCTCGTCACCGCTCTCAAGAAACTCTACTGTTTTAAGCATCGTGAGCAATCACAGCCACTGAATGCACATATATAACTCAGCAATATTTTGATGTGCAGAATCTTATTAATAATTTGTTGATGCAGGAGCAGCCACATTTTTTGTTTATGTGCATTCCCTTACCCTTTTTGTTTTCCTGGTGATAAGGTACGAAGTAAAAAATCGGAACAGTGTTATTATGCTCATGTAAATATGGGATTAAGCTGTAGAAAGGCCTTCAGCGTCGAGGAGTCTCTCTCTTTCAGAAACAGATTCCGATGTGCTGATTAAAAAGGAATATGAATGGCTGAGTGAATGGTTGTACAATAATGAAATGTCAGGTTTCTATAATACGGCATTACTTTGGGGTGTAGATATTTTACAGCATCTCACCAAAAATGCCGCATGTTGAATGAGAGATTGCCAATCTTGTCTCAAGTGATTGAGATAGCAACGGAAAATGACGTGGTGATTGCTATCTTAGATCTTATCTGAAATCTGCTTTTGCATAAATTAAGAGCCCATTGCCTTGGTGCAGCACATCAATATTGGTATGAAGGGCAAGACATGTTTATGGCTATTTTTTACCCTTTGTGTTTGGCTACGACAATAGGTATATTATATTGATTAGGATTATTGCGTCATCAAGTGTATTTCTCATTCCTTCCAAACGGCCTGGCCTGTATACCCACATTCCAATTTGAATTACTCTATAATCCAAAATTTGAATATCGACGACAACAAAGGAAATAACATGACATGTACACGTTCACACACAACTTTAACGTAGATTTACTCCCCTTAAATGATATTGAGCTCTTGCAAGTGTGTGTTTCCACTTGCAATTAATCACTAATTGTGCCACGTTATCCGGTAATGGTGGTGATAAAGTGCGTAGCAATAAATGAGCAGACTTTTCATATCAACAATTTTTAAACGGTTGCCAATGTGATGCCCTTACAACCAAAATTTGTTCATATAAAGCAATTTCAACTCCGCCTAACTTCTTGTCACCATAAAACATAACATCCCTCACTTGCAGTTAATAACATCGGTGAGAGCAGCCCAATTGAGCAATCAATACATTTTATTACGTTTTTTATTTAGATCTCGTCAGTTGTTGTAATAGCTAAATGATGTTGTGACTGTTGCCATCCGATTAAGAAGTTTCATTCACCAAACTCATTTGAATTGGCTTACAGATGAAGGAAAGAGCCCTGAACAATTTATCTGTGCTGATTGTTAAGTTGGTTTGCCATTTTTTGCCTATGAATGCAAATGAATGATGGCTTTATGAGCACTGTAGAGAAAAGGTATGCAAGCAGTTGCCTAAAGCTCATTTCAATATTGCCAGATCTGTGGCTTTAACTTAGGAACGCATAACCCGTCATAATGACTGTATTTCCTTTCAAATCTTATTGTCATTTGTGTGTCATGAAAAAAAGACGAAATGTGTAATTATTGCTGGTATCTTTACAAGAGGCTGGAATTCTTGAAGAAATGGCAGCCCATTGTTGGAAAATAAAGATGGCTCTTAACTTGCAAGGAATGTTTCTTGTGACCATGAGACCGCTCAGCCAGAGAATATGCGTTTTATCTTAAAAGCTTGTGTAAATTCACTTTCAAATACTCCGCATTACAAATATATGCTTTGTGTGATAGTCCAAATGCATCGTGTTCTTTAAGTACGAATTATGATTTTGCCAGTTATGAAAGAGCAATTATCGTGAATGGCTTACGGTCATTTTTCTAATGCTGACAACAGAAAATGAATGAAAGCCACGTGTCCTCCTGCATATAATGTAAACCTCAAAGAGTGCCTACCTAAAAAGTTCGTTTTGTTATTGATGGTGACAAAAAATTCGTGTGCGTAACTATTTATCTGCAGGTACTCCGACTATCATGTATCGCTGCATTGTCACTTGTCACCAATGCCAGACTCCATTCTCGTTTACATCTTGACTGGTCTCTGTATGTATTTAAATAGTCCTAAGGCAATAAATTTTGCGAGGTTAGAGTTTTGTAAATTTGGAGCTTTGACGCTTCTACCAGTAGCCATGTAGTAGCAACATCAAACAACATTCTACCTGAGTATCACACAAATCCAAAGTTTTGGATGGTTTCATGCTAAACCCGTAATGCTGTATTTTATCTTGCTCAAGAACAGTTTAATCTTTACTTTAGGTAATCATTTCGTAAACCACATACATTACCGTTTGGTTAGATGGTTTTAATCCTGGGTTGTTGCCTTTGGGTGAATTCACTGCACGAAAATAAAAAATACAGCCTCAAATTGATTGATGACAACTTAACGAAACATCGTTTCCACAAAGTTGGTTATGCATTGTTTCACAGTCTGCGACAAGAACTACGTGTATGTAAATCAGTAGCTGTGAACGGTTTTTTGAAATTGAAATAATACAACATACTTTTTTATTCTTGACAACCGCTTTCAATTTTTAGACGGTGTTTTATGCAAATGACACACAGTCGTTGTATAATCATGTGAGATGCTACCTGTAAACCCGCAAAAGCTATTAAGTAAATGGCGATTTTTCAAACAATTATTTGGTAATAGCTTTGTAGAAAATTTTATTACAACATGCAATTTAATTAAAATCCAAGCAACCAAAGTATGCGTGGATAGACTAAAGTATCTCTTCGGAATTGGCAAACAAGCATGTTGAATGGCTATCCAGCATAAAAGCTTTAGCCCAACAGACGAGAAAGTGAGAAAATTATTACATGTGATAAGTCACCGCCGTTTTAATTACTGTTTCTATATGGCAGCAAAGTGT
Organism: Orchesella cincta; assembly: GCA_001718145.1. NCBI lineage: Eukaryota > Metazoa > Arthropoda > Collembola > Entomobryomorpha > Orchesellidae > Orchesella > Orchesella cincta. Next base: position 36,265 of record LJIJ01001369.1, read on the forward strand.
AAACAGGGTTTTTAGGTAACAACACATTCCCAAGAGGATTACCGATTGATAATAATCACACGATGAGTGGTTGCATAGCAAAGTGCATCTCATCTCATTCCCATCTCAGTAGTAAGCCTCTAGTAAAAATGTTTACTTAGAGAGTGAAAGAGAGAGGCTTTAGTTATCAAGAGCCAAATTATCAGCATTATCATCTGAGGTCGTCGTGAATCCATGTGTGATTACAATGAAAACATTGGGATTTAGATGGGAAAGCGATAAGGCGAATGACATAACCAATTCTTATCGATCAATTGGCGTATGTGAATGTGATAGCTAGTTCATCCAATGATGATCTTATACAATTAAGACAGCCTCAACTCCTGACAGCCCATTAAAATGTGGTCTCCTGTCCTGTTCCTTTTCAGGCTTTTCTTATTGTCAAGAAGGTGCGTCCTCTGACTACTCTCACTTTAGCATAGCACTCAATATTATTATTGCCTATCAGAGTCCATCGTAAATTAGAGTGCTTTCAAGAATCAAACCCTATAAAATCCGTATGTGTATCCATAATACTAATTATGTTTGAAGTATGCTCATGAAAACATTTAAAATCCTTCGTACACCCATCCCCAGTAATGAAAATCGATGATAGCCACGTCGAGTAACAAAATATCGGCCAGCCTCAGCAGTGAACGGGCAAACGGTACATGAGGGGTGTTTTCAATTGTTTTGCTTGGTTGCTTCATATCATCATAAGTCACATGAAGCAAGTAAATCCATTGTTTTCTTTGAGCACTGTCACAAGAAAATATTAAAGATGCTTTCAAATAAGGCTCTGCGCCCAAAAACACTTGTCCGCTCTCTAGTTGTGCAAATATGAAGTTCGTTTTTGCGAGCAAAGAGTCTCCACTGTGCTTGTAGCGAAATGCAAGAGGATTTTCGAAAACCAGATTGGATTATAATAAAATATGGTCAACGTACTACATCTTTTTTCGGATGTTTACGCTTCCAATACCGTTTCTACTTGTAAGCGCCTTGACAAATCTTTCAAATGTCTACGTTTCGAATTGTTGATTCAATCAATGGAATTTCGATAGGTTTAAAATACGTAGTCATTAATGATATGGGCTATTCATATTCATGGACTTTCATTTTCATATTGTTGATAATAAAAATCCTACTTTCATGCTTGCCGGTGAATATTTCACTCAGGATGAGTTTCTCATTTTCAACATTAGTAAAGCTGGAAGGATAAACAAAAATGGTTATTTTAAGGTAATTAGGGACTTGAACAAATATTCGAAATGTGTTTACCATATGCACAATATACCTTTCTCAAATTCTCTTTAAAAAGCCACACACAATAGATGCTGCGACTGCGACTTCCTAAAGACCCAGAGTCAATAAACTAGTTAATAATTCTGAAAACGGTAATTAACCACCAAATATCTTTGCCACACTTCCTAAACTTTGCTACAGTTGTCCTCATTTGTGATTACGATATATAAAAATGGCTGGTTTGATAAAGTGCTTAATCATTAAAATTAAAATGTTGCCTGCAATTAACAAGAAATCTAAAAGCAAAGGGGGAAATTGATACGGCAAGTTAGTTAATTATCACTTTTGACTACCTAATAGTAACAGTCAACGCTCAATGAAGGCTTTGAATATTCATATAAAAACTTCTTGTTAAATTTCGGAAGAGTAAACATGTATTTATAAATGGTTGCATGAGAAATGCTTCTCAGCATTGGCATTCCGTATCGGTAGATCCTCTACTGGCTTGCCTTGTGTTCATATCTTGACGTGTCGTTGTGACATATGAAATAAGCTATCACCATTCATATGTTCAGGGAGATGGTGAGGAAACAATCATGTTTAATGATGGTAGGTTCACCGTTGACCATACAGTTTGCAAAAACCACAAAAATGCCCATAAGTAACAAATTTAGAATAGTTGCACCAAACATGCGAAGATGATGATACCATACCTCTTGTTCACGTCGAAACCCTCAACAGGCAGACATTTAACAAGCTAACTTGTAGTCTAAAAAACCAACAAACTGATTTTGAGAAGAATATTATGACGTGATTTGTTTTCATGTTGAAGTCATGCATAGCTAGATGTACCATTTTATGGCTGTAAACACGGTTGGACCCCTAATCAGCACGTAAAAATACAACCAAATATGATTGAACACGAAGTCATCAGTCATAAGAGCACACGACTGAGCCGTTTTTCCTTTTTTTATAGAGGTTGATCTTATGAGATGAGGAACATGATGATAATGATGCGGCATGCAATGCTACCCACAATACAAAATATTTTTCAATGAAATCATCTTCACCTTCTTATATGATATAATCCATCAGTACCCAGTAATTATATTCACCTTTGTGCAGTAAATTCATTACCATTTACATTAAATAATTCATTCAATATGCAGATTAGGTTTGTTTTGCACATCCACTGCCCAATATTTTGTAATAATTAGCTAGTTACTAGCCAAAGTGAAACTATAACTCAAAACAATAGACGAGTAAAATTCCTCTTCTTTTTGGGCTGATTGATTACCCAGCGAATTGCTTGATCAGGTAGCCCATCATGATAAGTTGAAAAAATAGATGCTCATCATAACTCAATGAAGGTGTGGTGAGGCATAGGTAGTTTTTACCATGCTAAAACCAACAAGCAAGAAAATATATACCTTTGCTCATCATCATCATTACCCGATAATCTATCATCATCGATTACAACTGATTGGGTTGCATCCATCATGCAAAACTCAGCAGGTGCACCTATTACGTACATTGCGAGTGCATGCAAGAGACGCTGCTACGTTTCATAAATAATCATCACGAAATTCTATATACTTATGACAAGATGTGAGCTTGCAAAGTATAGAAAATGATATGTATGCAAGACGGATCAAAAGTTCGAGAGAACACGAAGAAGCAAATATGTATGAAATGCATAAAATTTATTCTTATATTTACATATTTTGTCCCATTGTATCATTTACAGTTTCAATTCAATAGCTCCTGACTGTCCGTCGTCAATGTTTTTGTATCAGTAAACAGCAGAAGCCGTGTGTATTATTAACCATCGTCATATTATATGTTGGTGATCAATATGAAAACAGTCTTTTGGCATTTTTGTTTCTTTGTTGGGTGAAATGATGTCACACAGTGCATGACAAACTGTGTTCCATGACCAGTTAGGTACTTTTAAACAACAGTAGCTTGGTTAGACAGAATGACGAAATAGCTTCGAATTTTCAATTTTATTGCTTATTGATATGAGTGCCACGGAGTTGCAAAAAAGTTGATGGCAATGCATCCTTCATTTTTATAACAGAAGTTTTCCTCCTCTCCGTTATCTTTGAAGGAATCTGTGTGTGTTTAATACTCACCTTATGTTAATAATAAGGCAAATAATGATTAGATTCCCAGAACGATACCCTGATGATAACTGACGAATGACCCTGTCAACCAACTACAAATCTTCTGCTTGTCTACATTTTATGTTTGTTTAGCTAATTTTGTGTGATTTTTAACGATAGTGTCGTGGCCAAAGTTTTGAGGGTTTATTTATTAATCTATCTTGCGTTTTTGCCTCATCTTCATGTCTTTCACGCATCAATCTTACACAAATGCTAATTAAAGAAACGTTGCTACCCCATTCAGCCTTTACGTATGATATGTCTACGTATCTATTACATTATGTACGTTATGTACATTTTGCCGTTCGTGCATCGCGTCCTTTTCTCGGGTGTCTGTCACTTCGGAAATACAAGCATTTATAAATTACATTATTAACTAGTATTGTGACATCATGTAAGTTTTAATTATGACACCTTGACTTTCTATTGTTGAATAATTACCAACTATAGAAAAGCTTACTATTCATAACACTTCGGTGATTCGTGAATGCCATTGCGCAATATTCAGTATGTAAAACTACATTGTGTGCTATAATCATAGCAAACGAAGCTGAAACGTTACATCTTTCGTGAAACTCGTGTAAAGAATTTTTTGAAGTGTTAACCGGCGTAGCGTGGTTGTAGATAATTTTTCATTCATATATTACGATTATATGATTGGTCATTGGTCGAAAAGAGAAAGATAGGTGGCGGCGGGAATGTCGAATGTTGGAAATCCCCGATTACAAAGTAAATATCGTTATTTTGTGTTGGATATTGCGTTAGTTGGTCGGTGTACGTGGAGATATACTTCGCATAATTTTGTTTCGAGAGAAAGGATCGGATTGATTTCCTGTTTCTGGAAGTTGCAACAAGGAAGTGTGACGAGCTACGAGCCTCAGGCAATTGAGATAAATTCTGCCCTTTATATTGAATTGGGCTCATTACTGAATGAAAACTGATAAATGAGTAGAATATGTCTCCTCATTTGTCCTGGTAAACTGAGGAGACTGAAGTTTGTCGCGTTACATTAATTCTAAACTTTGAGGTCAGTGTGTTTTGTTGTTAGCTGGTGTTCGACCGCGGAGATTCCAATCAACATTTAGTCGGTAATCAACTATCAGTAAGTTATACACATTGTTAGTATTGTTAAGCCATAAATTTTTGAGTGCTTTACAAATTAAAATTTATTTTACATGAATGTATACACAGATAGTAAAGCAGTCCTCGATTTTCGGTGAAGTTTGGAAAGTCAACCGTAAAATGTCTGCTAGTAAGAAACCGGATCCCCCAGTTGAAATCGCACGAGAACGACCACGGGAACCACAAACTGTGCGACCAAGATGGTACAAAATTTTTGTCTGCCGCATTCCAAATCATATCAGCAGCCAGCAATTACGGGAAATATACCAACGGTTTGGAACGGTTGTGGAAGCTCGTGTTGTTCGAAGTGATGTTACTGGACGTTCCCGTAGATATGGATACGTCAAGTTTGAGGGTTATCCAGAAGCTAAGGCAGCTATTGATAGTTCTCCGCCACCCATGAGAGCACACTGGTCGGTTTTTAATTCAAAGAACAGTCTCGATGATTTAAGGAATGACTTACGTTTCAACGGTGTTTCTAACTCCACTCATTCTGGAAATTGTACAATCTGCGTCGACAATTTATCCCCGTATCTTTCCAAGGACGAAAACGAGAAAATTTTGAAACACGCTTTCTGCAAGTACGGAACAGTTCGAAAAGTAATTATCAGAGCTTCTAATATGTCGGCGTATGTAGTGATGGCTACAAGTGAGGCAGCCACACTCTCTATTCTGGATCGAGATGGGAAACCAATTTACAGTGTAGGAGTCAAGGAGCCTCATCTCATGGAAAACATCACGGTAAAATGGGCTAAACCTCACCCCTATCCTAGCAGTCGCAGTATCCCATATCGGCGACCTAATCTTGGAGATGGCCTTCTCGGTCCGATACCTTTTGCTTTGCACCATTATACCGATGCAAGCTTTAGCACTCCAGGACCATCAAGACTCAGACCAAGACAGGCTCAATATGGACATGGCACAAGTCAGCAACCGTGGTTTCATCGGTCAGCCAGTCCGTATAATTTGGAGAGTGCAAGTTCCAACACAGGGCTCCCTTTCAATACTGGAGCAGTTCCCGGTGCCCCTAACTGGGCTTACAACGTCAATTTTGGAATCGGTAATATAAATCCGTATGTTCGTCCGGGAATATACGCAACGCCGCCACCTCCACTTGTATATCCAGCACTTCCACCACCACCACTTCCACCTGCACATCCAGGCTATGAACATCTTCCGTAAATGTATACTTCCAATATGCTACTCACCAGATTTATTAAATGATTTCATGAACTGTTATGTAGAAATTAGTTTAGGCTAACAGCTAAAGTTAAGTGATGAATTAATTAACACAGACTACCGTTATTTTTTAGTATTAAGTCATAATATTATTAGTGGTAGAAATGTAATGAACACAACTTATGTGCGTTGATGCACAGATATTGTAGTTAACGTATAAGTCGGTCGTTGTTCTCTATAACTAAAATAGACATTATATATAACTTTATTGGCTTTGGTACATCGTCTAAATGAATTGTTTTCTTAGTTTCGAATTCATTACTTTGGCAAAAAATTAACTGTTGATTCTGTCTATCATTGTCGATTTTCAATGTTACGAATTAACCTTGCTGAGAACTTAGATCGCCTTCTGTCGCTTATTTATGATGGGGTTGTATATAATAAATTGTCTTGTAACATGCTTATTATTAATAGTTGTTTACCTAAGTTCTTTTGTTTTGGAATTGATTATAGATTAAAAATTTTGTTTTGTCCTTCGTATAATATAATTATGTAAGTATTTACACCATCGTAATAATTATTGATAAGTTATCATGAAATGACGAGTTTCTTGGCTAGCTATTCCATATAAAACCCACATTCATATTTGCAACAAATCATCCTTTTTTTAATTGCAAATACATTCAAAAGTGGTCACTGGAACTGGATTGGCGTACTCATCTATTCTTGACTAAATTGGATTAGTGCGAATGTCTATAAAAGGCTATTATTAGTTTTTTCTTATTTAAAATGACATCGCTTCCTTTGCTAAATAAGACGTAAATACAATTTGGTTAGATGGACACTAATTGTTTCATGTGTGCATTTCAACTCAAGAACTTCTAGCAATCAAACGTTTAACTTTATTCGTCTCTACTCTTCAAAAAAAACTTACAAATGATCATAACACACACCTGTGGTCACCAAAATCCGCATCTAAATCATGTATGTAGGCTTACATTAACTTTGTCACTGTCCAACTCGCAAGAAATATCCATAATCGTGAATTTATGCTCAGAAGTACATTGAAGACCTTACGTCATTTGGACGCAACCATATAATTCCTTTTATATTTATGCATTTCTATGAGCTTTTTGGAACAGTGTAAAAAACAAAGGCCAGGCGAAGATGTTCATGCGACACGTGAACATTAATGGCGTAACTGGGATTGGCAGTGTGGCACTTGGCACCATATCCCTGTTGACAATGTGACTTATGTGTATATTATGTCCTATAAATCTGATGATAATCATAACTTACATTCATTAGATTTCATTCAAACACTTGCATCATCAGTTTCAACATCTTAATCATAATAATTATGATAATGTCCAAAGGAATGATCTTGTTGACTCCATTTGTATCCTTTTAATGATCACCCGTCCTCATAATTATTTGTGTGGCATAGGAAAATCATAATTTGGTACGCGTAATCGTGGTCACTCACTACCACACCACCACCACCCTCGCGGAGTAAGGTTTGTTGTCAGCTCACTCATCTTCGGACGATGAATACAATTTCAACCTCAACACACATACTTGGTTAATACAAAAGAGTTCACTCAATAATGATTAAATTTATGGTGTCATTGTTCATGTTTCTGGTGGTCAATGCGTTTGCCTTTTTCAATCGAAAAAAAATCTCCTCAATCAGTCTGCAAATGTGAAATATGTGTAAATAACATGACATTTTCTATACAACCTAGAGAATTTTTATTACGAGTTTGCGTTGATATGATTAATTTAAGAACAATGTCGACGCAACTAAAGAACAAAACTCATTGACTAACTGCTAACCAGTTATTAATTTGAATATAATTTTTGAAACTCAACGAGTTGGTCATTATTTCGCATTTGCTCAAAAGTAATGTAAAAATTCAGCCCATCTCTCCCAGCTAGGATGGCCATATACCCAAATTAGCACAAATGACTTTCTTTAAATTTATGGGTAGAACAATGATTAATTTTGTGCTTCAAATCTCATCCAAACGGGGAGTCATCGTTTTAATCAATTGCTTTCGTACTGTAGATAAAGGTCAGTATAAAATTTGCTAAAGATGAAACCAATGCTTAATTACATAAATTTATTGGATGTTGACGAGAGCGTCCCTGTAAGGCGAAAAGTAATGAATCATGCCTCAATTACATAAAATTATCCAGGTGTACGTATGAAATACTCGGTACAAACTTATATGCAATCATACCTAAATGCATAAATATCAACTATTCACGCATGACACTAAACGCACGAAGATGCTTACAGAGGCTAGCCCTTTGGTATTGGCCTTACATACGATTTTTGCCTTTTTTGTGTAAATAGAGAAGTTAGTATCATGCTATATGGCCGATAAATATATATGTGTGTATACGATAGCTATTTGTGTACAATAAAGCATAAGACAGGATTGATGAGTGATGAGCTACAAAATACGGAGAACCTTAAACGAATAAAATAAGCACTTCAGACAATTATGTTTGCTAGCTGTAAGTTTCTTGGCCATTTCAGAAAGAAGAAGCTAATATATGAAAGTGAAACTCCTTCAAAATCGCTTATGCATTGTTTGTGCTGAGTTCTTTAATTGAAAATGATTTTGTGTTGTGTGTAAAGTAATTTTTTATCATGCTTGACACATACCAAGAAAAAAGTTTATTATCAACAATCATACAGCACAACAAATCTGTAATTAAAAGCATTATTACACGCTTGCATTAAAATATTACTAGCAATCACATTTTTAGTCTAACCAGATCTGAAAATTTGAGTTCTCTCGTATGTACTAGCTTAAAGGATTCCAAGAGTTGGCACTTGTATTTTATCATCCTGCTGAGATAGCTCATGTATGACCTGTAATTAGTAAGACTTTATCAGGCTGACAAGAAGGACAAAGACCAAGACCCCTGCAGTCTCGAAACCTGTGTAATTATCCCATGTTTGGAAGTACTCTTGACAACCACCCAGCAATACGTTTGACAAAGCTGTATGTGAGAGAAGCACAGGTGCAGGCAGGTTTATGAAGGCCATTTTTCTTTTTAGCCTTTTCGTTGCGTTTTTATGAAGAAGATGAAATTCAGCGGAGTTCATAAGGATCTCATCTCCATGCATACACTATCCGCATGCTAGGTTTATATATCCTCAACCCAACCTTTAGCATATTATGTAGTTTAGCATTTACGTTCATTGCGTTTCAGTGCGATAACTTCTAAAAAGAAACTATGTACAAGTAAAGGGTGTATTGTTTATAATGATGGTGGACTAATCAATGAAATAAATCAAACTCGTTATTAGAATTTAATGCCAGGGCAACCGTTTTATAAATCAGGTCATTTATAAATAACGTATCTACATCTCTAGAGCCATTTACTGTACGATTTTTTCCAAACGTGTCAACAATGTTGAATTGGAATTAGCACATTTTAAATTTAAATGTTGTTGATATGTTTATCCCTTCCTATTGTAATGAGTGTCATTTAGATATGCAACTTTGAATACACACACGTTTAGTCATGCACATTATCTCCTTCAGTTCAACACAGTATTGAAGTGACAGTCGGTCAAGTCAAATCAGTCATGTTTTCAACAACGCTGGAGAGCAGCAGTGGAGACAAGACATGATGGACTGCTTCCTAGCACTAGCATAAAACAGCACAACCACTGAACGTGCTTTGCATGGCAAAATGGAGATTACTTGATTGTTGTCATTTTTTATGAGAAATGAATACCGCACTATGAAAAATCTGACGACTCTCATTTGTTCCGTCTTCCATTTTTGTCAATCTCGACCAGTTGTCTGTGTCACTTTATGTTTGTATTCCTTCCTCTTCACTGTCTTGCCCTTCAACGAAATAACCATTAAAACAAAAATTGAAGATTAACACGAATAAATGAAATTATATTAACTCGACATCTAGCTAATTTTCTTAGTTTTTTTTCCATAAAAACTGCACAAAAGTATCATTATCTTCATGTTGTATCATTATGATATTTCAAGAAAAGTTGCCATTTCTCCCAACATGACTGACGCTAGTTCAAAGTCCACAACTTGAATTTGTGTCTTTCATACAGAAAAATCCTCAGTTGTAAAAAATGTTATCTGAAAACTGTCCAGTTAAAAACATAATTAGCAAACCTCCATTTCAGACTAAACCATTCATTTCAACTGACTTGCTGAACATATTTTGAGACAAGTTACAAAATGTCTTTTTATCTACTATTCTAAGTGCATTTCTTAATGACATCATCGGCATCAATCTCCTCGATCTGACATCCAGTAACACACGTTCCGTGCAATGTAAATGGGAGTGTCAAGGGATAAAGTAGGAAACAGAATAATGAAAGCTATACCACCAACACCGTTAAATCTACACAAAAGGAACGTGATGGGGAGTTGAGGTGTATTGAAACCAGAAGTGGTTTCATAAATCAATGGATGGCATGCAAATGATGATACTTGAGCAAAAGAGAAAAATATTTGCAAATTGTCACCTGCTGAGTCGTTGTCATGTACATCATAATAGGAATACGTGCATGTAATAGCTACTAAGGTACTCTACACCACACTCCGTTTCTGGCCGGACAGAAGAGTAAAAACTAGATTTGAGAGAGAGTATCCATCCCTGTTCTTTAATTCTCGATAATCCTTATATGTTGAGCACACGTAATATTTTGTTGGGATTGGGAATTACGAGGCACAATTCTTGTATGTACTTAATGTCACTGGTGAAGTCTGACCATCTAAATCGCACATAGTTTTGAGTATGCTAATGAAATGATTTATTTGCGATACAAGAAAGAAGACAAGCACAGAGGAGAGTGTGAGAGGAGCCACATGCCAAGAAAAAGGGACTCTTCGCATAAACAGAAATTGTTGTGGATCTG
>LJIJ01001370.1:0-46898 GCA_001718145.1 Orchesella cincta
TCCCACAAATTGGAATCAGAAACAAGCAAGTGGCTTTCCTCACGCCCAAGCAACCTCTCTCCTTTACCCTCAGCTCAAGAGAAAGAAGTCTCATTCTGCCCCAAAGTTTTCCAAGAAACACTCTCAAAACCATCTAATGAAGGAATGGTTACCGAAATTTATGATAAGTTAGCTTGTGGGATTAAAATTTGGCCCAACATTCAGGAGCATTGAAAAACTGTGCGAGATGAAGATGCTAAAAACACTTGTTGCAAAAGTCAAGGTGCCTTGCTCAGAGGAACAGTCTAGCAACTACATTCTCCACCCTGTCGTTTTAGATGCCATGATTCAAGCAGTAATGATGTTGCGTCACACTTCCAATATAAAAAGGAAACTCTATGTTCCCATCAAAATTGGGAAGTTTGTTTGGCTTTCTGGAACAGAGTCTTCAGAGCTCTACATACACGCTTTTAGCTCTTCCTCAGAAAATTGAGCTCTTCTTTTAGACTCGACGGGAACAGCTATAGCTCTGATGTCATCTGTGGAGTTTATCGACACAACAGTGAAAAGCAATCAACTCAGTTTTGCAGGCAGCAAACTAGCTCCTTCCAGAATGTGTTTGGCGAACAACCAAAATCCTGCTGCAACTCTCTGGATCTTTCCAAAGCTGCTGGTTGTTTCTACAATGAGGAATTTGAAAGGATATTGGAAAGCGAACTAAATACGCCGACTCCCTTCATAGAACAAACTTTTAATGAGCTGAGTCACCTCGTCTACTTAATTTCTTGAGAGCTTTTTATGACTGGGATGGAAGCCAGTTGTAAATGATGAATTTTCAGAGGCTACCCTCCTATCTCAGCTAAACGTTCAGAATGAATATCGCAAGTATTTTGGTTTCATGCTAGACGTCCTTGCGGCAGAAGGAATTCTCCAACAAATTGAACACGACGGCGAATTAATATGGAAGGTGGTAATGTTACCACCAAATGTGAAGGATTTACACAATACTCTCGCCCTGCCCAAATTTAGCAGTGATCTTGCAGCGAAATTAAACCAACTCTACTCTACTCAAGTTTGGCGAAAATCTCCCGGCAGTTCTCCTCGGAAACCAGTCGGTTTTGCCAGTTCTCTTCCCTGAGGAAAAGCAAGCGTGGCCCTCTGCCGCCGATTTTTACGCGGATTACGCTGAAGTATTTAGAATCATTGAGCTCTGGAAGAAAGTTGGAGTCCACCGGTTTTCTACGGTGGCCAAAAACATGGACAATAAAAATGAAAGGAAGCTTGTGAGGATTTTAAGAAGTGGGGGCTGGAACAGGCAAGTCATTTTTGGGTTATTATGGTAACCAAAAAAAATTACCATGGTGTTAACAATTTGAATGGTAATTAATTGTGGTAAACCATTTATATTTATATTGAACAGTAGTTACACTGAGGGTTCATGAACACACTGGACTTCATGAACATCAACAGATTTCGAGTACACCTACACTGACATCTCAGCAGCGTTTTTCCCCCCGCGGCAGAAGCGTTTGAGAGGCACGCGAGTAAAAATGATCTTCAAGAAGTTTAACATTGAGAGGATCCAATTGAGCAGGGATTTGTGCCGGAATATTATGACTATGTTTATTTGGTGGAGGTCATTCACGCCACGAGAGATAATTGAAAGTCTGAGAAACATGAGGATGTTGATGAAATGGGCGAAATGATATGATAGAGCAGACCAGGGTGGGTTGGCTAACCACAAGTCTTTTGGGATTTGAAGGATTTTGGAGGTTAAAGATTTTGACTTGAGACAAGCACAAGCACTCTCTCGAAAGAGAGTTGGGAACGGGTTTTATAAACAGAATGGGTTTGAAATAGATGGGATCTTCTCCGTACTGAATAATTATCACTCCTATAAAGTTCCTGACAACATGCTGCAGATTGTCCCTAAACCAATAGAAAAAGAGAAAGTTTGGCTGTTATTTCACTCTGAAACCCAGTTTCCAGCTTTTTACAAGAGAAAATTGAGGCTGTTGATGGAGAAGAGTTTTAACCATTACGGAAGGAAACGGGAGATTCGAAGAGGGTGAAAATTTCTTCAAAATTAGAAGAGACAGGGAAGAAGATTATAAAAGTTTATTCAAGGCAATTCAAGTAAGAAATTTGAGACTAGAAGGAATTTTGTATTGTTGGGGGCTAGATGAGACAAAAATCACTCAAGAGGAGATTCTCCTACCATACTTTTACGAACAAAAAACATTGCTAACGATGAAAATGAGAATTCAGCCCAGAGTGATCGCTGTGACGAGACACAATTCCTGTGGAGGATAACGAGCTCACTCACTACCAATCTAGTAGTTTGTGGGCTTTCACCAAGACACTGAAAAATGAGCATCAGGAAATCAATTGTAGAGCTGTTGAAGTCACTGATGGGAATTAGACGAGGTGAAGCTGCGCGCGATCTTTTATGAGATTTGGAATCCTGACAAGGAAGTTCAAGTGGCTTATCATGGCATCACAAGGTTTGTAGCTAGAATGCAGCCTCATAGCCCCAAAATCAATGCGTTGGATCTGCCAAAAGGAACCGAAGATATCAGCTCATATTGCCGGAAACGAAGACCATTTCTGATCTAGCGTTTGGACCCCGACAGCTCGGTAGTTTGGGAGAGTACGAGGTGGAGATCCAGGTGAGGGTGTCCGCACTCAATTTCAGGATCTGCTGAGTGTCCAAGCCCTCTGAAGAGTTTAAGACATCAACATGGTTGGCTTGATTTTAGTGGAACTGTGAAACGAGTTGGGGTCAAGGTGACGAGGTGGACGATAGGGGATCTGGTTTGTGGTTGTAATATGGAAAATATCGCGTTTCCAAGCCATCTGAACCTCCATGAAGATTGTCTTCTAGCGCTTCCAAACCACATCACTTTGTGTGAAGCAGCTACTCTCCCTACTGTTTATATCACTTCGGTTGTGTGTCTCAATGAAATAGCTAAAATAAAAAAGGATGATGTTGTGCTAATTCACACAGCTTCTGGAGGTGTTGGGCTGAGCGCTATTGAGATTTGCAAGCATGTTGGATGCACAATCATTGCTACTGCGGGGAGCAAACGGAAGCAGAACTATTTGAGGACGATTGGGATCCAACACATTTTCCATTCAAGAAACACCCAGTTTGGAGATCAGATTCTAGAGCTGACAAATGGGAGAGGGGTTGATGTTGTCTTGAATTCGTTGACAAGTGAGGGATTCAAAGAAGCAACCCTCAAGGCTTGTGCAAAAGGAGCTAGATTCGTTGAAATGAGCAGACTCAACATTTGGACGAAGGAACAAGTGGCGGAATTGAGACCAGATGTGGACTACACAGTTGTCGACATCTCCAAATCAAACAGGTCAGAGTGGAATAGGTATATTGGGGGCGTCCGTCAACTCATGGAGAAGGGCGTCGTGAAGCCCATTCCTTACACGAGATTTGATGGACTCAACATCCGAGAAGCTCTGCAATACTTGCAGAAAGCGAAACACATTGGGAAAATTGTGTGTGTCCGCCCAGAGCTGCGCAACTGCGGAGGAGAAATGAAAGTTTTTACCCCCATGTTTAACGACAGGAGCAGCTACCTCATAACAGGAGGTTTGGGAGGGATCGGCTTCGAAGTATGCAAATGGATGATAGATATGGGTGCAAAATACGTTATTCTCGCCAGCAGAAGCCCACCAAGCTTCACCATGCAAACAAAGATCAACGAGTTGAATTCTAAAGGGGCAAATGTCATTGCAGTTCAACTGGATGTGAGTAATTTTGAGCAGTGTGAGGATCTCATTCAAAATCAAATTGGGGGCAACCTCCAACTTCCACCTTTGAGAGGAGTAATGCACGCCGCTGGAATAATTAATGATTCAGTCATAGATAACCAAGATTGGCCCAAGTTATCTTCCACATTTGGAACGAAAATTGATGGAACTTTGAATCTTCATGAGTTAACCAAAGATCTGCCTTTGGAACACTTTGTCACTTTCTCCAGCTCGTCAGCTCTTTTTGGCCCACCAGCTCAATGTAATCACGCCGCTGGAAACCAATTTGAGGATGCTTTAATCCACTATAGAAATTCTATAGGCCTTCCTGGAACTACAGTCAATTGGGGACAATGGGGCGAAGTGGGAATTGCGACAGAGGTCGATGTTCCAGGCATTAAACCCATGTCCAATCTCCAAGGAATCGCGGGCTTGGAATACGCCATGAAATCACAAAAGGTTCAAATGGGAATCATCAACGTCGAGTCTTTTGTCATATTTAGCAAAATTGTACCGTACCTCAGCACCTACCTGGATGAGCGGGTTTGGAAGAAAAATGTTAAGACGAGCAAGGTTGGAATTAAATCTGATGAATTTTGGCAGAAATATGATGCCAAATCAGAGCTCGGGAGAAACTCGAGGTTCTCAAGGACCACATTCGCTTTGTATTGAGAGCAACTCTGAAATTGGATGATGGAGATAGTATTAATGACCAAGGGAATTTCCAGGAAATGGGAGTAGATTCCCTGATGTTTGTGGAGATCAAGAACTGTCTCCAATCAATGCTAGGAGATCGATTAACAGTAAATGCGAGCACGTTGAAAGATTGTAGCAACATTAATGAGCTCTCCGACAGTCTTCTCCAGCAGATTGAAGGGTTGCATGTTGAAAACATGGAGAAACCAACAATTGAGGAAGTTAATGAGTTGATTCGGGAGGACTGTGTCCTTCCTGAGCATATCCGTGCGAAAGCTGATCAGGAGGCGGTAGCTGTGAAGGATATTAAGAGGATTTTACTCACCGGCTGCACAGGAACGCTGGGTTCGTATATCTTAAAGGGATTGGTAGCCAATCCTCAAATTTCAGAGGTGATTTGTCTCATGCGCGAGAATTCGGCCAAACAAGAGAAGTCTTTGGAAAGACTACGAAAAATACTGGAGGCGAAGGAACTTCTCTCCGACGTTAATCTGGAAAAGATTCAGTGCGTTGCTGGAAACCTGGCCTTGCCACATCTCGGACTGGAACCGGATGTCTGGACAGAATTGAGTGAAAGCGTAGACGCAATTGTTCACTGCGCTGCCCACGTTGATCACACTGAATATTACGTAAAACATGGTTCTAAACAGGTGCTCCGCGCTGCTAATATTGGAGGAACTGTTAATCTCTTGGAATTTGCTTGCGAAGGGAGACTAAAACATGTCTACTTTGCATCAACCCTTCTGGCAGTAGCGACCGTGGATGAGGAAGAGAGAATGTCGGAAGATTGGCCAAAAGAAGGCGAGTACGATGGAGTAACTAGTTTTGCCTATCCCATTTCAAAATTTGTGGGAGATGTCCTCGCAGGAAAAGCCATGGAGGAATTCCTCCAAAGTTTTTCGTTTCCCACTCCTTGGAGGAAATTCAAAAAACGGGAGTATTCCATAGAAAACAATCATTTCATGCTGAGATATCTTTTCATCTTAAAAATGGAGCTATGCAATCAAATCCTGCCCCTTTGCAAATGCTCCCGGTGGACTTGTGTGCGGATGTGTCACTCAAACTATTTTTTAATGAGAAGGCCCCACCCGGCGTCTATAATATTGCCCACTTGCAACCTAGTATTGACCAGGAATTTGTCAGTGTTGCAAAGAAATTCGATCGTCAAGTTGATCTAGTTGAGCTTTCCCAATTCTTGAAGCAAGTTAAGGCAGCTGAGGAGCAGGGTGGCACCCAAGGACAGACCTCAAGTTTGGCAATGTTTGCTGGAGTTTATCAAGAGATGAGGAAATTCTTGCTCACTACGCTAGTGGCAATATTGAAGAAATGGGTGGAAGGTAATGACGAGATTTGGAGGAGCAAAAAGGTGACCCAACTCCTTCCTAACTTTTATGCGGAGCAGAGACCCACAATGGAATATGTTTATAATGACCTACTGTTTGCCAAGGGGCAAGGCTGGTTTACCAAATTCGGATTGTAAACAATCCAATTCTAGTGTATGTAATTCTTAAGTGATTTTATGGGTACGCTCTCTATATGATATGTATCATCGATACTGTATAATTCTTAAGGAATTTGTGAATAATAACAAGCAAACTGCTAAAACTAATAATACCATTTTGCGGCATAAAACTAGTCCATTTATTTGAAGATACTTTGTATTTATACAAATTTCAACACATAAAAAGCCATTTATTTATGCAATTTATGGAAGAAATATTTTATTATATTTTGTGACACAATAAACTTCACCCTGACATACTGGAAAGAAAGGAGGATAATGCGAATGGATAAAGAAAAATGACGTCGAATGCCTATATTATGTTCTCCTGTTTTCACTCTCCTCAGACCGGTAGCCACCTCATAAATCTATTTATGACTTGCAGCGTATACTTTTGGAAATGACAATATCTCATGCAAACCACAAATTGCAGTTTGTTTTCCACGTGAATTTGATTCCCTTCGTCATTCTTAAGCGAGAATTAAGTGCACTTATTATGCAAAAAATAAAATACGTGCTTATGATAATTATTGAAATGGAAACCAAAATCAGGCTCAAAATGAACGAATCGCTCATTAAGTGTTTTATCCCAATCAATACGCTCAACCAAGAGTCGTATAGTTGAAAGAAGTATCCCCACTTTCACCCCGACTTGATGTCAAAGGCAATAGAAAAGATCTTTCTCCAAGAAATACACTTTCACCTTTGCTCACACCTTTCATTATCAGTTGTGCAATGCCTTAGTTTAATTTTAAAAATAATTCTACAATTTCGGAATTACAATATTTTGTCTTTGTAAAAAGAATGACAGCCTATAGTTTTTCTGTGACATAATAAACTTCACCCTGACCAGCTGGAGGTGTGATTAAGCACATATTTTCTACCTACTCTACCCTGCTAACTTTGATTTGGTTTTATTTGATTTCCATTCCATGCAACAAACACAAAAATACATTGCAATCAGGTTACGTTTCGCTGCTTTGTAATCCGTTTCCGATCTGTGTGTCAATGGATGCGTGCATTACTTTGCTTTCCATTTCTTTCCCCTGCTTTCACTTTCGTTTCTGGGACAGTTCTCAAACTAAATGAGCATATAGAGCTGGTAGCGTAGGCAGCTCAAGGTACGAACGACGATGATGATGAGAACGGCGGTGTCTCATGCAATCCTCAAATCCGGCTTGGCTTTCTTCTCGAATTTACTCTCATTCATCCTCGTAGGAAATATACTGATTATGCATGCATGCCTCATTGCGTATCATAAAATTAAGGAAGGTGAAACATAAAAAATAAGCAGATTACTCACTCACTCCAGTTTTTGTCAATCAACACACTTTGTCAGTAGCAGTTTGTCACTGGGTCAATGTGAGAACTATCATCATTATCATCGCTGTTGACAGTGGCAGTGAATAGATTGATTTTTGGTCCCTAAAATGCTTTCACTTTCAGTTACAACTCTCAGTTTCATTCTTGTTCTTCTTGCAAACACAATTCCTCGCAAAAAACTTTTTCCTGCTGAAAAATGGCAGAACTCCCTGAAAACCCGGGAGAACCCCCCAAATCAAAAATCCCTGTCCCCTCCTCCATCTACCTCAGCTCTACCCTCCGAACTGGCTACCTAACTGATTTATCTGAACAAGTTTTCCTTCCAGAAGAGGAAGAAAAGAAGACATGGAAAAAAGGAGTACCTTCGCCAACAAGGCGACGGTTAGAACGTGTCAAATCTTCTCTAGAAGATACTACAGACACAGACCCATCAATCCTCAAAGATATTGGTCCACCAGGAATATTAACAGAACCCGTTGAAGGCCTTCCACTCAGGGGCCGACGGAGCAGATTTGAAAGAAGAAGTTCAAGCATTGAACTTATCGGCCCTTCAGAAACATTTGATATTGATGGAGAAGACAGTGCAGAGGAGCTACTCAGTGAAGCGCTTGAAGAGGAAGAAGAAGAGGATGGTAGGGCTAAATCCGCTACTTTTCAACGCTTCTCCCCAAAAAAGCCTCAGAAGAAAGCTACAGCTCCCAAAAAATCCAAAACTATTGATGAGAAACCATCTCCAGAGAAATCTGCCAAAAGTCCAAAAGCTTGGCCATCTAAAAAGGAGGAAAAGAAACCTGAAGATATTGCCAAGAAATGGGCGAGAGAACCAGTGCGACCTTTAAGCACAGCCAAAGCCAGGACTCCTGCAGCAGAAGGCAGCAGAACACCGAGTAAATCCCCTGCAAAGTCTCCAGCTCTTTCACCAAAAAAGGAGCAGCCATCAAAAGATAAAAAGAGCCCTTCACCATCGCCATCCCCAACAAGATACCCAGCTCGAGTCCCATCCGCAGTACCAACGCCAACAAAGAGAGTAAAGAAAGTTGAAATAGTCGAGCCTCCAAAATCCCCCAAAAAGGTTGAGAAAGAACTTCCAAAAAAGAAGCCTGCGGATGAAAAGCCTTCGAGTGCAGACACGGAAAAATGGCGCGTTCAACCCGACGCCAAAAAGAAAGAGAAAAAGGTTCCAGAGCCTCCTATACTGGAGCCCAAGGCTCATTCTTCAAAAGCTCCAAAAGCGAAGCCAAACCTTTATGGAAAATTGGACACTGGAAAGCTCGAAGAGCGAATGAAAGAGGAAGAGGTCCGGGATACAGCGGCAGGAATGCGACTTCTTCAACTCTGCCAAGCCAAAGATTGGTACGGCGTTGATGGGCATCTTCGCTACTTAGAAAAGCGGGTAGAAACCGGAGTAACCCAAAATAAAAAGCCTCTCGCTGGCGTCAAAGATGAGGGGAATGGATGGACTCCACTTATGTACGCAATTAAAGACAACGCGCTTCCCATGGCAGATCGTTTAATGCTCATGGGTTGCAATATAAACGAGCAATCAAAGGAAGGCGGTGGGCTTACCTGTATTCATCTGGCTGTGCTTCACGGACGGGATGACACGGTTAGATATCTCATCGCAAAAAAGGCGGATGTGACAGTCATAACGAAGGAAAAGCAGCAGAATCTTTTGCATGTGGCTTGTACTCGTAATGCGGGTAATACGGCGAGCATTTTACGAGCGCTGTTGGCAGCAATGCCAAAAGATGCGAGGTTGCAAAAGGATGCTGATGGAGATATCCCGTTGTTTATTGCCCTAAAAACGGGGAATATTGGGGCATGTCAAGAACTGCTTGCGGGATTGGGACAAGAGCAACTCCAGATGAAAGCTGGACCGGAAGAAGACACACCGTTGCATATGGCGGTTAGGAAAAAGGATATGGAAATTTGTAGAATTTTTGTGGACGCTGGATCAGACGTGAATGCGACGAATGTAAGTCATAATAATTATAATTGTTGGAATTAAAAATCACATTTTTTAACGATTAAAATGTTTTTACTTTCCAGAAAGACGGACAAACGCCTCTCCACGTCGCGTCAACTTTGGGAGACGATAACCTGGTGAAATTCTTTTATTTATGCAAAGCTAATCCCCACCTCGTTGATAAGGAAGATAGAACTGCTCTCCACTTGGCAGCGATGAACGGACATACTAATTTAATTGACCTGCTCACTGACAAGTTTAAAGTGAGTGTTTTTGAACGAACTCGGGATGGAAGTACGCTTATGCATATCGCATCCCTTCATGGGCATCCTGAGACAGCAATGGCCCTATTTCGAAAAGGAGTTCCACTCCAAATGCCAAATAAAGGGGGAGCTCGCTCAATTCACATCTCAGCTCGTCATGGACATGCTGGAATGATTTCAAAACTTCTTGAAAAGGGAGAAAACGTTGACAGCACAACAAATGATAATTTCACCGCGCTTCACATTGCAGTTGAAGCTGTTAAACCCGCTGTTGTTGAATGTCTCCTTGGCTACGGCGCCCAGGTCCACATAAAAGGCGGAAAAAATCAGGAAACTCCACTTCACATCGCTGCTCGCGTGGTCGGAGGAGAAAAGTGTGCTTTGATGCTCCTCAAAAGTGGTGCTGATCCAAATATAGCGATGGAAAATGGTGAAACTCCAATGCACGTGGCGGCCAGGCATGGGAGAATTTTGATAGTTCGACTTCTTCTCCAAGACGGAGCAAATCCACAACAGAGAGGACGTGATGGTGATACTCCGCTTCATTTTGCATGCCGCTATGGTCACATTCATGTTGTTGAGGCGCTGCTTCAACACGTAAAAACGACAAAGAGCGCTAATGAATGCACGCTTTTTATAAATATGGTAACGACCAAGGGAGAAAGTTCTCTACATTATGCTGCTAGACTCAACCCGAATAAAATCAAATTGGAGGAAAGTGAGGAAGGGTTGAATAAGGAGGAGATTGGAAGGAATATTGTGAAAATGTTGTTGGATGGAGGGGCATCAACTTCAAGACAGACGAAGGATGCGAATGAAACGGCGTTTCATTATTGCTCGAAAGAAGGGAATAATGAAATTTTACTCGAGATTTTGAGCAGGCTCACACCAGTGGAATGCCAGAGAGCGTTGAATAGACAGAGCTCGAAAGGCTGGAGTCCTCTGCTGATCGCTTCAAGGAGAGGACATAGCCAGGTTGTGGAGACACTGCTGGAATATCACGCGAGGGTCGATGTATTTGATAATGAAGGAAGGTCGGGTCTTCACCTCGCGGCTGAGAATGGATTCCAGGAGATTTGTGGTATCCTTCTTGAACACAGAGCGTTTATTAATGCAAAGTCAAGGGTTGGACTGACTGCGCTTCATTTGGCGGCAACAAAAGGATTTACGAAGTTGTGTTTGTTCCTTATTCAAACTCATGGGGCTGCTGTGGATGCGCTCACATTAAAAAAGCAAACACCCCTCCATTTAGCGGCAGAAAGTGGGCAATTAGAAGTTTGCAGGCTTTTGATGGGACTCAGAGCGAATCCAGATGCGACTGATGACAAGGGGCAAAAACCTATTCACTTAGCTGCTCAAAATAATCACGCAAATGTGATTAAATTGTTTCTGAAGCACTCTAGCGCTTTGGTAAATAGTTTTACAAAGGATGGAAGCACCTGTGCTCACTTGGCAGCGATGCAAGGTTCCGTTGCAGTGTTGGAAGAACTCATGAAATTTGATAAGCAAGGCGTTATCAACGCTAGAAATCGGAGCACAGATGCCACAGCTTTGCAGTTAGCTGCCGAAGGAGGTCATGCGGATTTAGTCAATTCCTTACTTCAAGCGGGGGCAAGCGCCAGTGACGAAAACAGACTGGGCTACACTGCAGCCCATTTAGCAGCAAAAAATGGACATACCAATGTTCTCGAAGCGCTCCGAAACGCGCAAGAAGACTCCATCAACATCACCAGCAGAAAACTTGGAACATCAGCTCTCCACATTGCTGCATATTACGGGCAAACTGAGACGATTCGTGAACTACTTCAATACATTCCTGCCACTTCAACAACCGATCCACCACTCTCCGTTGCTACCGCGTTTATCAAGGAAATTGGCACAGAATCCGGGCTAACACCGCTTCACATGGCTGCCTATTCAGGAGAAGAAAATGTGGTGCGTCTCCTCCTAAATTTTGAGGGAGTTCAGGTTGATGCTCCCACAACAAATTTTGGATTTAATCCCCTCCATTTAGCTTGTCGTGGAGGACATTCAACCGTTGTTGGACTACTTCTCAGCCGTTCTTCAGAATTACTTGAGAGTAAAGACGCTGCTGGAAGATCTAGTCTTCACATTGCCGCTATCAATGGGCACAAACAGATGGTTAAATAAAATTTTATAAATATTATAATTTAAACCCAACTAAATAATGTTCATTAATTTTTATTATTACGTTGAATAGGTAGAAGTTTTACTCGGCCAAGGAGCAGAAATTGATGCAATTGATAAAGAACTATGGACACCTTAATTTGCGCTGCACAAGCCGGTCATTTGGACGTCGTCAGCCTTCTCGTTATCAGTGGCGCTAGCCCATTAGCAAAAACAGCAAAAGGACACTCCGCGATTTGGTTTGCAGCTGCGGAAAATCACAATGATGTGCTTAGTTACTTAATGAAAAAGGATCACGACACGTATGGTCTAATGGAAGACAAAGATTTCGTGTATAACCTCACCGTCTGTGGAAAAAACATTGATAACGAGCCAATTGACGAATTTGTCTTGAGTTCCCCCGCGCCTGTGGAAGTTGCTGCCAAAATGTCACATTTCCTTGTTTACGTTTCTACCAAGGAAAAAGAGCGAGCTAAAGATCTCCTAGCGGCTTCAAAACACTGCGAAGAAATGGCTACCGAACTGTTAGCTTTGGCTGCTGGTGCAGAATCCGCGGGAAAAGTTTTGAAATCGATTGACCGAAAAGGAAAAGAATTCCTCGATGTTTTAATAGAAAACGAGCAGAAAGAAACTGTAGCTCACACCGTTGTGCAGCGCCACCTCCAAGAAATTTGGGTGGGCGAACTGGTCGAATGGGCGGATTGGAAGCATCTTCTCCTTTTTCTTTCCATGGTATTTTGTCCTCCAGTTTGGGTCACTTTTTCCCTTCCGTTTGGCCCACGCTATAATAAAATTCCTATTGTCAAGTTCATGTCTTATCTAACTTCCCACATTCATCTCATGATCCTCCTCTGTTTAACTTGCGTGACGCCAATTCCCGTATTTCCGATAAGGTCCAACTTGGTCCCTTTTTGGTTTGAATGGATGCTGGTGGCTTGGTTGAGTGGATTACTTGTCGCTGAAATAACAAATCCCAGTGATAAATCGGGACTAGGATGGATTAAAGTTGTGGTGTTGACTTTCTCCTATTTTGGAATTATTCTGCATGGCTGTGCCTTCTTTTTTGATAAGGAAAACTATGGAACAGTGCTCTACTTAAGGGATCAGCTATTCGGCGTTGGAATATTGAGCGCTTGCGTCCAAATCCTGGACTTTCTCTCTTTTCACTACCTTTTTGGACCGTGGGCAATTATTATTGGGAATTTGATGAAGGATCTTGCAAGATTTTTGGCAGTGTTGATGATCTTCATGATTGGATTTTCCCTTGTGATGGCGGCTCTCACCACCCTCCATGCGAGGAGAGAACTTCTTCCGGGAGAGAAAATTCCGCCAGTGCTGACAAGTGGGCTGCCTTCTGGCGTGTTGGTGACACCGTTGGACGCTTTTGAGCTGTTGTTTTTTGGGTTGTTTGGACTTAATGGACCTGTGGACATGCGGATCGAAATTTTGGGGCAACCTGATTGGACCATTGTGCTGTTTAAAGTTTTCTTTGGAATTTATCTTCTGGTGACGGTTATTGTGCTTATTAACTTGTTGATTGCCATGATGTCAGATACTTATCAGAGGATTGAAGCGCAGTCAGATATTGAGTGGAAGTATGGGTTGGCTAAGTTGATAAGAAGCATGCATAGAACGACTGCAACGCCAAGTCCACTCAATTTGTTTGTGGATTGGGGAACCTGGATTTATAAGAAAATTAAGAAGGCCCGTGAACCAAAGAAAACGCTAAAGTGGGACCAGGCTGAGGATACTGAAGGAGAACAGCAGAAGGAAGTCAAGGTCGTGAAGGTGGAAGCGAAGGTAAAGTTATAAAAAATTCTGCTTTTTCTTTCCGTTTAAATTTTGTATATTAATATGAGTTTTTTTGTAGGATCTCTGGAGGCGAGCTTTTACAAAGGTGGAGGCAGCAAATGGTAAAAAACTAAATTACACATGATGATAAAATTCAGGTGGAGATTTTTTAATGGGTTTATTTTAAATTTTGCAGTTACTTCACAAAATATTTTGGAGTTGAGTGCTGCCCAAATTCAGCAGATAGCTGCAGGTTCAATGGGAGGTAGTGGACTTGGCTCGAGGTTTAGTGCTGGTGGTGGGGTTTTAAATCGAATTGAGACGGTGACGGATTGGCATGTGATTGCGAAAAAGTATAGAATGCTGGTTGGAAAGGAAGAGCCTGTGATAGACGCTGATGAAGGGAACGAGCAAGGGTCGAGGAAGGGAACGTCCTCTCACATGGGAAGCTCTATGATGCTCGTATCTGCTCAAGCATTAAATGCATAATTTGAAATGTTATTTGAAACTTTAACGTGCCTTGTAATTACAATGAGGAAATGTGTTTTCTTTCAAGGAAATAAATTGAACATTAACTAGATTTTTGTTACTAAATTCATTACAACTAGATTTTATTAACAGTTCTCTAAGTTTCTAATCTCCATCAACAAATTCTTAATATAAGTATGTATTACAGATTATTCAATAAATTCCAACCAAAAACTGCTGTCAGAATAATGGGTATTTAGACTTTACCGATTTCATTAAATCGAATATTATTTTATAAATGTTTTAGTATGAGGGCATTGTCCTACCATGCATTATCACGTATTTAGGCGTATCCTCTCCACACAATTTTACCTCACTTCAATGATAACGACATGGTTTGTTGTTAAGGAAATACAAAAAAAAACTTTTGATACGAATAAATATTTTTTCTGTAGATCACAATAGTTTGAAATTATTACTGCCACGCAATCAGTAAGTTCTTATCGTTGAATTGTATAGAAATTAGAATTGAGCCAAATAATCTGCCACATTTACGGGTGAAGATGCAGCGCTCTAGAAAGACTCGTATGGTGTTGATTGCCGCCATTTCCTTTCTTCTATCAGAAATTCAATGGGCCAATGGTATTTGCTACCTTTAAATTTCAACTATTCATAGTCCGACACGATTCTTTTATAGTGTGAGCTAGAGTGATAATTAAAATTGAGTGGATCTTCTGTGTTCCAGGCATCAGTTGTTACGATTGTCAAGAGTGCCACGGGACGAATATCAAAATAGTGAATTGCGCCGGAAATCAGGATCGCTGCCAAGAAAACTATCTTTGGGATACTACCAACAATCCCACAGCCACCCAACTTATTCCCACCAGGTCATGCGGAGCTCAGGAAGACCAAGATTCGCATAAGGAACATGGAGACAAGTGTGCTGACGTGGATCCTTCGGACAGCTTCGTGTACAGGGTTTGCTACTGCTATACAGATAACTGTAATATTAACCTACTCAAATTCGGCAAAAATCCGACTACTAATAAGGAAACTACGACAAATGACGCTTCAAGTATTAGTGGATTCTCCATAGGTCACCGGTACTTCGCTGCTCTCTCGTCATGCTTCGTCTTGAAGTGGCTGTTTTAACGATTGCAATACCTCTCAAAATTTAAATACAATTTTAGATTAAATTCATGCATTACTCAAAGCAATTTGTACATGAGAGCTACAAAAAACAAAATCGTATTATGTGAGTATTTATACACCACAAACAAGTTAAACACAGCTGTCGTTTTTTATTATGAAAGTTTCTATTACATGCATATTTATTCTTTGTGTGCTGATAAAATCCATTTAAAATATACAACTCAATATTAGTTTTTGCTTCAAAATTCATATGAAACTTCGTCTCAAAGTTGTTATGAAAATTAAAATATTATTCTCGACCAGCCCCATAGATTGTGGAGAGGAAAGCCAGAGTTGTAGTCACAGCGCAAACTCCACTTCCCTTCACTTGAGCAGCGCCATCAGAATCCAGATAGTAGACAGCTTCATCCACCAAAGAATCATCTCCTTCTGGATTATAATCATGAACCCCTTCCAAAATGAATCGATCTATGGTTCTCTTGTAAATCATGCTCTGCTGAGCGGAATAATCAATATTGCGGCCGTTTTCCTCCTCCACGACAATCTGATCCAGCCGCCGGAAATTCTCTGATGCCCGGTTGTGGTCCACCATTCCATACGCAGGGATCTTGATGAACTCATCAAACTGTCGCTTGGAAATGTAGAGGCGCTGCTGATAAACCGACCAGATCACGTAGCCAAAGCACGGCGGCCAAGATAAGCTTCCGCGATAAGTGTAGAATTTGGATTTCGTCTTGGGAATGAAGTCAATGAAGCGGAAGACGGGGTCAAGTGAGACGTAGCCACGAGGTTCATCCTGGTTTGAGTTCTCTTCTCGCTCCTTCCGGAAATGGTAGGCGGCCTGGGTAAATGGCTCAAAGAGATATGGATCCTGCCGAGTTTTTTCCTCCTCAATCTTTTGAATCACAGCCTCTTCCGATTCCTTAATATAAAAAATTCTCTGTAAAATGTCCAAAATAGTAAAGAGGGTTATTCATTTGATAAAATCCTGCTTACCAGTGCATCCACAAGCACGGAGAGGATGATGACCAACTTCTCCCTGAACTGAAATAGTCTGTTTTGAACGCGTGCCAGAACATGCCAATATTTGATCGGATCTGCTGAGCCAGCAATGGTAAAGATCATCTGCAGCTCCATTTGTCCACTGTTAAATCAAACTAAAACATGAGAAAACCAACCAGAAAATGAGCCCACCAAGTATTAGTTTACCTACCCTTTTGAATCAAGAAGGTGCTCCGATCCTTGGGATTTCCAGTCCCTTCCATAGCGAATGAGCATGGTTTGAAAGGTGAGTCGCTGTCCTTTCACCGCTCCTCCAGTCAGCCATACTGAAGAATCATCCAGCCTTTCTGCATCCACCATTCCTACAGAAACTGAAAAAAATATTTGCATGTCATTTATTAATCCAGTGCAATACAACAATTTTTATTTTCAGCTAACGCAAAGTAGATCCATCGGTTGGAAACATCATGAAAAACTTGTTAAGTCGGTAAGCTGCAGCTCCAAACTTGTAGCTCGTCAGCGTGCTCTTCCTCCCCTGATTTGTGAGGATGTCAATCGGCTAAAAACGGGAGATAATAATTGATTACGACTTATTCAGAGGTGACGAAGAGTGGATTGAGAAACTTATAAAAATTCAGGATACGGATGGCTGATTGTGTTTGCAGATGGGAAACTCAACAGGGCTTAGCGGTAGCGTGTATCTCTGCCTAGACTCTTTCCTCTCAAAATACGCCTCGTAGACTTCCCTCAACTTCCACTCCTCAACCACAGTTGTATTAAGTCTGTCGAACCCCGGGGCATTCCTTATCGGATCAATACACTTTTTCTTGGCGTTGTTGAGCACCCTCTGAATATCCCTCCCGAACCTCCTCGTTGTCACCTGCTCAACAATCGCCTTGAGACATTTGAGCTGCCCCACAATTGTTTCCGTATAGGCTCGGTAAACGCGACGAATAACTTCATAAATGACGAAGAGAGAGTCATCCCCAGTTTTCTCCATGAGATCCGTTTGATATCTCGTTGTGTCGGCAAAGAGATAATGGGCGAGAAACTGCTCATAAACCTTATAAAATGGGATCTTCTCCAGTGTCGTAATATTTGAATAGTCCGGCTTAGGGGGATTTTCCTGGAGGTTGGCAAAGGACTCAGTGGTGTTGATAATGAAAAATTCCAGAGCGTCAATGATTCTCTGGATGATTTGAATGTCTGGAGTTATTTTGAAGGATTCATCCAACAACCCCTTAGATTTGTAGTAGTCCACGTCTTGTGTGCTCAGCAGTGGGAGGAGGAAGCGGGTGTAGGCGTGAAAGCCGCTATCCTTCGTCCAGCGATAATCCAGCGGTGCCTCAATTCGGTAGAAGTGTTCTGCCAGCTCTCCAAGACCGGGATAAGCTTGAGCAAAGTCAGCATCAGCCTCCACTTTCTTCAGTTTGGCACTAGAAAGTAGCGGTGTGTAGAAGATGCGGATATCAAGCTTGTGCCAAAGCGTAGGGCCGTTGCCTCCCCCGAAGGTCCAGCCGGGTTGACGCTGGTTCGTGTTCAGATTGTTGTAGCTGTAGCGGAAGGTGCTGAACTGCTCTTTGAGATAAGGATCTGCTCCCCCGAACCCATTGTCTTCAATAGTATCTTCGTCAGCTGTTTGCAAAAAAGTTAGGTCAAGTTTGCTTTTCGGGTGGATTAAAGAATTTGAGCTTACTGAGCCGCTTGAAGGTGTAGTTTATGCTTCCTTTCCAGTGCAGCCAAGGATTGGAGACGTTCTCCAAGAGGGGCAGCTCTCGTGGGTCATAATTGTTGATGATTGGTTTACGGGGAGGTGGGTCGAACGTTGAGTTCAGGGAGTCACCATAACCCTGACCGGGAGACACAACAGGGCCAGCCAGCTTGGCAAGTCTACGCAGGCAGAAAACAAATGTGCCCAGGGAGGTGGTGGGCCCAACTGTTTGATTCTGGCAGTATATTGAGTAGAATGGGTGGATGTCCAAGGAAAATATCATGTCTTTTTGAGCAACTTGCACAAACTCATAGTTCTAGGCAGTTAGAAATGAGGCGAAAATTATTACAAAAGCGTCATTCTACAAATTGGTTTTTGAAGAGTGACATACATATCTGTCAGCAGTTGCACGCCTCTTTCTTGACTTTGGTTTCTCTCCAGCTGAACTGAAATCACTCCTCCGTTCATTCCCCTCTTGACTGGGAGTCGGGGGTTGGGTTGTAGTTGCGCCCTCATTGAATTTCTTTTCGGTTTTAGACGCCCATTCCGCTTCCATCTCTTTCATCCGCTCCCGAAGATCATCCGCGTTGACACTGCTCCGCCAGAGACAGTTCCAGTAGTCAGTCAGACCAAGGTGAGCTCGAGAGGGACATCGTATCGTGGCGAGTTGCTCTCGAATTTCACGTTTAGTCTCCTCTGCATCTTCAGATGATTCTGGAACTCCTCCTCCAAAAGAACTAAACCAAAATGGAGACCCGTACACCTGCATTTGACACTGTGCAAATAGAAACGGTAGTACAATGCAGTAAAATTCCATTTTAAAGGTTAAATTGACTTTATACCAAAATGAATGAGGAAGTTTTAGAAGAATAAAATTTTATTTTGGAATTGAGAATGGAAAAACGACAAGTTATCTTTTTAAATTTTATTTGTTGCCATATAATATTTGATTATGTTGTCAAATTCCCAAAGTTTTTTTGGGCTTCTAGGCACGATTTACCTGGTAGAATTACAAAGCTATAGGTTCTGATTCTGATGCAAAGGTAGAATCCATCCAGCAATGCTTCATATTATGGGGCGACTTGTCCTATGAAATACTCTCGTAAATTCTTGTTAACTGGGGTGGGATCGGATGTCATTTAAGTTATTATTATTTGAAAATGCTATCAAAACAGTTAGAAAAGAGGAAAATATATTTTTGGCTATTAGAGATTAGAATGTGTCATTGCTCCTGTACGCAATCTTTATAAGATGGTAAACAAGAAGAGGAAATTAATATAATTTTTCATAAATACAAATTCATACTCTTTGAGAAACCCCTTTTCCCATATTCAGGTCCAATGTAATGAAAATTGAGACCAGTTGATAATGAAGTATACAAACTTATGATAATTTTTATGAGAATGTTTTTGTTCATATCCACAATCTGACATTATGCAAATGTCAACCTTTCAACACATGACACAGTACTAAATGCAGATATATATAATGGTTTTTATTATTTTAAGTGCAAGCTTTGCGATACAACTTTACTTATAACTCATTTTTGACATTAACTCATTAACCTTTCGTCCTTGTTTTTCAATGATGGTGATTGCATGAAGAAAATTCTTTTGGTTTGCTGATCTGTTATGAATGTCTCGTATAATACGAAGAAAATGAGGTTGCGAATGGTAAGCATGGAAGATTTTATAAGAAGTGACCCTGAGAAAAGAAGTAATGAATGTGATGCCCAGTTTACAGTCGTTTAAGCGTTCTATTTTCATACATATGTATGCATGCATATACAATTTCACATGGAAATTGTAACACTTATTGTAAATGATTTGAGTTTGAGCAAAATATATTTTGCGATTGCCCAAACGAAAACAAGCAACTTACCAGACTACACTCTCAACTCTGGCTCATATTTTTTTCGCTACTAATTTAATTCGCGATTATTTAAATTGTTGGTTGAATTAATTAAATTAATACAAAGTGAATTGGGGGACCATTCAAATTAATGGAATTTAGGAGAGCTTGCTATAGATAGAAAGAAAGGTATGTCATAAAAATTAATATTTTAGTGTAGAATATTTTTTTCTGAAAAAAAAAATTGGGTTGCGAGATCAAAAAGAATTCTGAATTTGAAAGTAGTATCCTGATACTGTTTTATATATTTTAGCGGATTGCAGAGGATTGTGGACAAAAGTGAATTTTTTCAAGCAGACGCTGACCGTGCATACAAAGTCAGCATCATAAATACATTTCTTTAAGAACTGAGAGCCATGGCAGAAATACTTGAAATGTCTCAATCCTCCTCAAATTCCAACAAGAAAAAGGAGAGAGAGGAAGAGCGAATTCAGAAACTGACGGACTCTATAACAGAATGGTGGAATGTGATTGAACAAGAAGATTTATCAAAAGATGTTGTTCTCATCGTCGGAATAACAGGGTCTGGAAAAACAACCATTGCCAACTTTCTTGGAGGTCAACTTGACACATTAGAAGCATGCAAAATCCAAAGGAGAATGGCTATTATAGACTCCAACAATTTAATTGGAGAACCCTCCCCAATTTCAAAAACTGAAGTTCCCATGTTTTACCACTGCAAAAGAGACAACAAAACGGTTTTGGTTGTTGCGGACTGCCCCGGATTTGGTGACAATCGGGGCTCACTGGTCGACATTGTGGCAATGACGCTGGTGAAGAGAGTAACAGAAAAATCTCAAAGAATTAAATTCCTTTTTGTAATCCCATTTTCCGCTGTAAATTCATCGTTTGACCGAACCCACTTCTCCTCGCTGGTTGAGCACGCTATCAATTTATTTGGGGACAGCTTGAAAAACATTGAGAATTCCATTGGCTTCATTGTCAACATGATTCACAACTTCTCACCTCTCTCCGCCAATGAAGAAATTACGGATGAAGATGTGAAGGAAGAAATTGGAGAATATTTAGCAAAATATTCTACAACATTTTCATTGGAATCTTCAAACAACGATAATATGGCCCTGCAACAAAAATTTGTTAAATTATTCTTCAATTCTTTGGCATCAAAAGTTTGCTTTGTTCGCTACCCCAAAAAACCAGGAAATCTCAGTGAAGATGCTTACTTCCGAGATGTTTGTAAAACAATTCAAGATTTTTG
This sequence comes from Orchesella cincta, assembly GCA_001718145.1. NCBI lineage: Eukaryota > Metazoa > Arthropoda > Collembola > Entomobryomorpha > Orchesellidae > Orchesella > Orchesella cincta. The sequence goes on from LJIJ01001370.1 coordinate 20,899, forward strand.
TGAAAACAAACTGGAAGGAACGAGAGGTCAAAATTTTGGGTACGCGTTCTCCCCGGCTTCCTTGCTTGAAATTAAGACAAAACTTGTCCCTCATTTGACCCTCAAAACAGAAAATTTAATTGAAGATATTGCGAAAGAAATGGAATCCCAATTTAATCCAAATCCCATTCAAATTGGGGACAGAGAAGCCATTTCCAAAGTGGAGGAACAACTTCGTGTCCTCAAAGCATTGGGCATATGCCTTGATGCTGGGAAAGGAAGCAAACCATCAATGTTACTGCGTTCCATGGCGTACGTAGTTGAGATTACAATAGATCCACTGAAACTCTCAAACTTGACAGCTCGAGTGGAACAATTGAGCTATTTTCTAGAACTTTCTGGAGGATCATTTGGAATGAATTTATTCAGACCCCTGAAAGAACTGCAGGAAAACTTGTTAAAAAGGCTGCAAAAAAGTGTCATGAAGCCAATGTTTGACAGCATTTATGAGCATGTTAACAAAATTGTTAGTAGAAAAGCGATGGCAGCCTTTGTTGAGAACCATTTACAAACTTACACCGTTTCATTCGAAAACATTCTTGAAATTTTACGAGCAGCAGCCGCTGGAGTAGAAACTTCCATACAAAATCAAGACGTTGTTGGTTTGGAAGTGGTTTTGGAAAAATTACTCAAACAGTGGAATGATTTTAAAGGGATTTGGCAATCCAAGGAAAAATTTGAAATGAACGAGGGTGAGTGGTTGCAGCCTGCAAAGAGTGCCTTGCAAAAATTACGCAGTCTCAACCGTTTCTACGAGTTTCTCATCCCGTTGCAGACCAAGATATTGGAGTATGAAAGCTACCAAGCGATTGCTAACTTGAGCGAGCAACAATGGAAAGATGACCAAAATTTATTCAACATCCTCGAGACTAGAGGGGTGTTTCGAGACGTTTCCCAAGAAATTAAAGATTTGTACCTGGAAGAAAGTCATTGCAAGGCAGTTTTGAAGCAATTGCTAAAAGTGCCACAGCCTGAAATTTTGGCAACTAACGGAGGCACCACATATGTCAAAGGTCGCTGCATAAAACTGAGTTCCATGGTGGATGAACAAGGAAAGTTATTTGCAATGTTACAAAATACACAAAGGCGTTTACACACGCTGTTCATTTTCGCAAGTGAGAAAATATTTCAAGATTCCAACATTCTTTACAGAGGAGAACCGTTGAGCATAATATTTGTGTCGCCTCAGTTTGAAGTCATTGGAGCCCAGAGAGAAATTGCTCTGGAGGGTGAAAATGCTCCAGCTTACGAGCCAGAATGTGCTGAAGGTGGAAACCTAAAGGGACATCTTTCTGGATACAATGGATTACCTGGGCGGGTAGGTGCAAATGGTGGCTCATTTTTGGGAATTTTTTACACTGTTATTAACGGAAAAGCACTTACAATAAGGTCGAAAGGGGGAAATGGAGGGAAAGGACAGAATGGTGGTAATGGAGAGCCTGGAGAATCCGGAAGAGATGCAAACTCGAGCCATTTTCCGTCTGCCAAAACGTTTGGAAATAGTGTTGAAAATAGACCGCTACTGGGAGGTGATTATGATGTCATTGAAGAGATAACTGATGATTGTGGATGCTGTCCCTTTTTTAGTTCCGGTAAGCAACCCGTCTGTGTCGTTAGGGGAGAGGTTGGACAACCTGGGGTAATGGGGGGCATGGTGGCTCAGGGGGAAATCCAGGAACTGCAGGAATCGTCAACGTATTTTATGTAAATCGAGATGATAGTGATGCTGTTACAGAAATTAGAGAAACCGGCTCTGATGGTCCTCATGGAATAGGAGGGAAAGGAGCAAAAGGTGGAGAAAATGGGGTGACTTTAAAACGGGGTCTGAAAAATTGCTGTTTTGTAAACTATTGGGGTAACACAATATCATGTCGGGATTCTAAATACGCAGATTCTGGACGGGATGGTGAAGATGGAGGATATTCTTTTGGAAAACAAACACCAAGTCCAATTACATCCAAAGCTACTTGGTATCCGTTGATCAAAAACGAGTATGATCAGTTTCTCGTGGGACAACCAAGTTTGTCAGGGAGCCAGTTAGTTGAGGCATTCAAGAGAGTCATTGGGTGCACTAATAGTGGAAGCGTGTCCATGAGTTTGATCTAAATATCATTTTATAGTTTTGAGTTTCAGCAAGGTACATTTTGTATATTATTAAAATATCCTTGAAATTTTGTTATTTAATATGAATTTATTTCATTTTATGAAATACACGAAAAACAGCTAATAAATATAATGTCGCATTGAGGGAAATAATTTTAGTTATGAATGAATATGATTTTTTAATGATTAAAAATCTATAAATTTTTCGTAATAAAAATCAGTTTCACATCGGACGAGTCAATTATGTCATCTCTTGTATATTTAGCCAGCATTTTAATCAGTTTTGGAGATGCATTAATTTGTTCTAAAATAACAATTAAACAGTATGTATCAAGATTGATAATTATAGTTTGTTACGAAACGTTCTTCGACGTCCATTACCTGCATATTACACTGTTTCCCGTTGCCCCGGATTAAAGTTGACGAAATTGGATGGGCCAAAATCGTGAATCGCATTTTGATGTGAAAGCATAACATAAAATGTGTTTGTAAATGCATTTTTTCGTTGAGAAGGAGAAGATTTGACTATTTGTCATCATTTCATCCATCATTGTGGTTGTCAATCATCAGTGTTTAGCAAACAGGTCATCATCAACCGTTGATTAGTCGTAAGTTTGGAGCAGAAACATGTTGTTTTTGTCATTGATTATGAATTTTCTAAAGATTTTAATATCCAAGTGCAATTGTAACTCTGTTATTTGTTTCAGAGGTCCAGGAAATGGCAGCCCGGCGATCCCGTGCCGGTGTTGAAGACCCTTGGGATCTTTTACCATTCGAATCCCAGCCGAACGGACCGATTTGAGAAACGAAGACGGTGTGCGGCCACCTCAGAACCGCGGTGAAGGCGTAGTTTCTGGTGGTCCTGCAGTTGCTCGCTGTGAGCTGTGCAAAGCTGTGGGGGCTGAGGTTCAAATTTTGAAAGCGAACTATGCCACCTTGGACTCTAGAACTGCTGCAGAAATAGGCGAGCTGAAGGCGGTCGTCAATGTTTTGAAAGCTCAGAATGCATCTTTGGAACTGAAACTGAAGGACATGAATAGGGCTTTGGCAGTTGAAACAAGAGCTGATATTGTTGTTGGTAAGGAGGATGCAAGGGTTGAGGTTCAGGACGACTTGACAGTTCGCCAAGAAGGGGAGGAGGGTGAAGACTGCAAGAGGTTCAGTTGGTGGCTGAAGCGGTGGCTAGTGATGAAGAGGTAGTAGAGCACGATGATGAGGATGACCTATCGACTGAAGTAGGTGAAGAAGAGATGGAGAATGAAGTAGAAATCCTGGATGAACCTCAGCCTCCAGTTGTTTGTTCGATTTGTGAAATGGTTTTACCTACCAAAGGGAATTTGGCGACGCACATGTTCTTTCACTCTGGTGTTCGTCCGTTTGCTTGTGATATATGTGAGGCACGGTTTGTTTTCATCCGCAACCTGCTGGAACACCGACGGGAACATGGTATGAACAATTATGAATTAGAATGGAACTATTTGCCTCTTATCTGCGTACTTGGAGACTTGTCTTTACTTTTTGAAGGTCCTCGAGCCTACAATTGTAGGGACTGTGGGAAACAGTTTGGTTTTAAGAAGAGCCTTAAAGCTCACCAGGATCGGGATGTCAGGTGCAAAGGAAGGGTCAATCAGGGTTCAAGGGACCAAGAGGAATCCAATACACCAGTGGAGTAGGAGAATGCGATTGAATTCAAACGGAAATTGTACTTGTACCGATGCTGCTACGAAAACTTGAGGTTGATCTGCTTGCGTACGATTTGTACTATTCATTTTAAATGTCAGTTATCATTCAGTTGTTTCATTCATCATTCAGTTCATCATGTTGGTTTTTGAAGATTTATTATTCATGTTGTTATTTTTAAACATTGTCCAATAAAGACAGAAAGATTTAAATCTGAAAAACAATGAGCGGAGGTGAGTGAAAAAGAACATACAGTCATCAACACAAGCCAATGTCTTGGACTTACTTTCGAAAGTCGAGAAGGAAAAATATCTTCAATAAATTAGTCATTTCTTGAACAACATTCTTTATTACCCTTTTATGACTCTATCATGTCATACTATTCATGTGTACAGCAAACCTCTTGCCCGTTTATAATAATGCACTCTAAATGTCTTATTTCTATTATGCAGCACAAGCTAACTTTGCCTCGACACATTTTGTTGCAATAAGTAGATAAAATGTATGTGTATATGAGAAAAAGAACACAAATTGTTGCTATACAAAGTTGCATGTTTTTCTAAGATGCAATGGCAAAGAGCATCATGCTATTTATTATTAATTCATCAGACAACGACAACCTAACCTTCAGTCTAAGTTCATCAAATTTTTCCAAAAAAGTTCATCAGGTTACATATATACACCGAGGATAGGTGATTTTATGTCTACTCAATCTCTACCGAACAAAACTAACTACTTGGAAACTGAACAATCTTAACTCTAACACCACCTAGTTAAAGGCTCAACTAGCTAACAAGAAAAGAAAACTAAACGCTAATAATAATAATTGATAGTAGAAAATAACTAAGCCTAAGTAGTTAAGACGATCTTGAATCAAGATTCTTGATCCAAATATTCCAAGTAGCTTCCTCGTAGCCGTAGGTATTCCATCTAATCACGGAGCCATGTCATCATTTTCGCTGCGATTTGGAATCTTCCACCTGAAAATAAAGGAGAAGACAAAACATTGTGAATGACATATCGACGAAGAAATTTAAATTTATTTACTTTTTGCTAAATTTTGCTGACGTAATACCTATCTCGATAAGCTTGACTTATCCCTGATGGTTTTCTCTCTCCCTGTCTAGTCTTGGGTTGTCCAGAGGATGTCTGTCCATTATTGGAAGTGTCCTTCGAATTGGAAGAACCGGATGCTCCAGCCTGGGCTTCAGATTTAGTGTCAGCTACGGCATCGCTCCTGGTCGCATGCTCGTCTGACTGGGATGAACGACTAAACTTTTTAGTCTGTTTTGGCCAAGGAGTCCTTTCTGCATGAGTTGTTGAAGACCCTCGAGGGTTTCCTCTCCAGGGTTCTTTGGTCGCGGCAGCGCTGGACCCCTTGGTAGCATCTTGGGTGTTTCGGCCACCATTGTACTTCCGATTTCCACCACGATAATGACCACCATTGGAAGACCGTTTCTGTTCGGTGTGTTGAGATCCCTCAGTCTCGAGTAGGTTGGACGCTGGCTGATGTCGGCAATCACGTCCAGCATCAGGCGGTGCCCCGTTGATAGGAAAATTGATAAAGTCGATGCCGCTGATTAAGTTGACTTCAGTTTTGGCAGACTCGGAGAGGCAAGCGTCCAGGAACTTGAAGGTGACACTGAAGTGTATGTTGCCATCCTTCCTGTCGTCTGCAATGCGGCGGAGGAACTTCTTGTTTACCTCGAATACGTTGTCGTTGTCACCAACACTTTCCAAGTCCTCCAAGTGGTGAGGAAGAATTCTTGTCCTGCAGCGGTGGACAGTTTCCTGGAAGCAGAGTAAATAAAATTCCAGTTAGTACCAAAAATTTTGACAAATAATTAACCCATAACTCTGGCGAATATGTAACAAATGGAAAACTTACAGATACTGATGGCCCCACTGGAGTTGAAACAACGTAAAATGGCAATGTCGCAGAATCCACATGAGGGTCGATTTCACGGAGCCACATCTGGATGTGCGTCTTGCTTTCAGTCATTGTGAGAAGACAGAAACGCTGTTGTGGGTAATCCAGAAGCCTTCTCTCGATAACGACCACTGTTTCAAAAATTGATAAAAGTGGCTAAGAATCAACATATACAAGATCATCAAACACTAACAAAAATAAGGATGACTACGACTTACACTCGTCAGCTAACTCGCAAGCATCTTTGAATTGGAGATGTTGGATAGACGTCTGATTGTATTGGTACGTGAAACCGTGGGTAATCAGTAAGTGCAGGTTTAACTGCTGGTATGTGTTAAAGATTTCTCCGCAAGGAGCTCCTGATCCAGTTTTGCTTGGTTGGTAGCACACACGAAGCTTCCTACAAAATATTCGAACACAAAAAGATGAGTGTTTTGGTTAAGTTCCTTACTAATTGAATGGGGATAAATATTAGTTAATTACCTAAAGGTGCAGTGAAACATCTCATGCTGCTGGAGCTCAGTTGCAGTCCCGATAAAGGTGCAGCCATACTGCTTAGCACGACAACCTCGGGGAAGTTGCCACTGCTGAAGGATTTGGTGGATGTGACGCGGAAGTCCTTTCTCGAATCCTACCAGCTTGTTTCCGCAAGCAGCGGGCTTGTCCTCCGCGATGACCGGGCATCCAGTAGACGATTTCGTGGCACACGAGTCGCAAATAAGGTGAAAGTCCTCCGCATCTTTCTGGCATCGGGTGAGAGTGGGTAGAGCCAGGTTGTTGCAATTGGCACATCTTAGCTCACGCATTAAGTCATCAACAATTGGCAGCTTTACAACACTGTATCGGAATGAGAAACAAAAGTTACAAGATTAAATTGAGAAAAATCTAAATTCCTGAATTTCACAAAACACAAATAATGGCCTGAGTTTCATACCTTTCCAACGAGTACGACTTGCGGTATAAGTTTTCTTGAAATGTGATGGCCAAACCATGTACGTGCAGGTCGAACCCCTCCATCTTCCCAGTCAAGTGTCCACCCAAGTTTCCCAGAGACCAAGTTGAAGCGATTGATTAATCGCGAAGGAAATTTTAAGTTAAAATGTTCCCGAAGGAAATTTGGAACTTGAAAATTTTCAGGAATTTTGAAGTTTCCGTAAATAACTGAAAATTTATAAGCGCAAAGACTAGTTCACAAGAGTGGATAAGTTGGAGACAACTTGGCTCTTGAACGAGTGGCGCAAGAATGATTTTCTGAGCGAAAAATCGGCCCTTAAATACTCAAAGTTCAAGGCCAAACGGTAGCTTGAAGCTTGGGTCGTGTCATAATGGGAGGTTTCAGTTGATTTAACCTTTCATGTAGCGTGTACCTTTAGGAACTCACAATAATCCGGAAGTACCTGAAGAACAATTAAAATATTTATTCATATTCAGGACATGTACAAACCATTTAATGCAGCAATAGAATGTTCTTGCAAATCCCCATGTTTCTGCATGAGACCAATACGCATATTCTTATGGTGCTATGCATGCAAGTAAAAGCCATGCTCAATTTTGACCCGATTTCTACTTTACAGTGAAGTCTTAACTATTGACAAAACATGCAAATCGTAAATTTAGCCTTGACCCCAAGTGCACTCTATGTCTATATGGTTGACCAGCTTAACGGAAATTAATTGAATCACCAATTATGCGAGTAAATATAAGCAATGAACAAGAGTTTATTATGATTTTCAACTAAAAAAGAATCATCAATATAATATAGACCACGAGGCCGCTAGAATGTTTCACCCATATAAATTGCATTTAAATCACTAAAGTTTCGGTTGATGAAGCTCATCAAACCTACAAAGTACTCGTTGGGTATCGGAATGTCGAAAAACTCCTGAAGATCCCCGTACAACTTTGCCTTTTCAGCATTTTCAACCTTGGAAGAGACAAGCATCAACTGGACAACTTTCTGGGCGTTTAGGGCCATTTCCAAGAGAAGCGCACTGAAATACATTAAAATTGACTTAAATATTAGAATTCATTACGAGAACAAGTATATTAGGATCTGTTATAAGAAAGCTTACTGTTGACTTGGTTTAAATGGCTGAAACTTAATGACGGACTCCAAAAAGCAGGAAACAGTTGGTCCCATATCATACAACCCCTTTCCATCACCATCTCTTTCAACTCCACATTGATTCTGAATTGTCTTCAACTTTAGGTAATTGTAGAGCATAACTCCAAATTTGTCCCAGTCATCCAACGACTTGCAGTTTTGCCCAAAAGTTTCCAAGTATCCCATTACATTTTTGGAATAGCCAACGGCAGGATTCTGCTCAGCAACCAGGGCTAGTATATTGTTTCCCTCAGTTAAGTAAGAGATAAACGTGGTCAAGCTCTCCTGCCACTCTCCCATCTTTCCCAAATACCAAATTTTCTCATGGGACTTGCTACACTTCCAGCTCTTGACGAAACATAGGAGCTTCTCATCAACTCCAAGACGGTACACGAGGAATCTCTCCGCTTCCAAATCCTCTTCCCCATCAGCAACATTTCGTTCGAGGAGGCGCAGAAAAAATGCATCCCTTTGTCCAAACACTTTAGAACCTCCATCCTCATCGTCTTCCTCATTCAACTCAATATTTTTGAGTACAAAAACAGCCCACTTCCATAACCCAATGGATTCGAGTTCCCCTGCAAAGCTGAGACAAACCTCAGAATAAGTTTGATCTCCAACCTGATACCCAATCTCTTCCAGATCGCGCATGAGCAGCCACACAAGCTTGTAGTCCAGAAGATTGCTGGTCCAGATTCCAGGAGATACGACAAGGTGCATTGGATATCCCGTGCAGCTATACATTTTCAAGAGATGCATACACAAATTAGCTATTGTGCATGTTTCATTCGACGGCAATGCCACAGTTTCTTGATCTGCCTCCACTCCAATAATGCTTCGCATCATCTCCTCATACTCCCGAATGGCCTTGTCCACTGTTGTCGCAACACAGCTCTTTGTTGGCCCGTTGTACCACACAAACAGAGCGAAATACTGGAACCATTCATGGGTTGACATATTCATAACTTTCTCAGAAGTTAGTTCACTCAATCCAGCTAGGCATCCAGATACCAGCAAAAATATATCTGACGTAGTTTCCGGCATCCCTTCTTTAACTATTCCGGGACAATCATCAAACTGGAGAAGGAGATGAGGATCTGAAACAAGAAGGGTGGCCAACACAAAACTTTCCTGATTGATTGCTTCCTCACAAGCTTGTTCCACAAGACCTTTTTTCAAAAGCCCGAAAACGGAGCTATCTTCAGAATTGTAAAGATTTCCAAATAGAATGTGAGCATTTTCCCTCAGCCAGTTGGATAAATTGGCTCGCTGCGTCAGTTGGAATCCATCATCCAACAAGATTTCGTCGCTAGTTTCCTGCTCCGGCCAGAGAATGTTGCAGAGTTGCCACAGAGCACGCTCTTGCTCCAAGCCAGCTCTTATTTGGGGAAAGTTACTCTGCTTAATCTGAGCTTGAAGGATTTGAATGTGTTCCTGGAACAACACACCTTGCCTATTTGTCAGCCTACTTTCCAACTGATTCTGAAGGACTGCTCGAATAGCTTCAGAAAGAATTGCTGTTTCTTGCTTGTCCGCGTAGCTGCTGAATTGACAGAGTTTCATTTGAAATGATTGTGAGAAGCTCGTGGTTTGGTTTATTGAGAGGAAATGGCCAGAGGGGAGGAAACAAACACGAGGACAACCTTGTAGCTTCACTCCGCTTATCTTGAGACTTGCAAAATGATCTTCATTCAATTCTTGTTCCTTCACACTCAAAAATTCAACCGGTTGAACACTGTGAATGATTATCTGTTCGGGAGGGGCTTGCGGGATTTGTAACAACTCAACCTGTTCTTCTATCTGTTCTTGAGGGAAAATGTATCTTTGCACATGTCGTGGAGCCTGTGGATTGCTGCTGATACTACTTTGCTCCAACTCGGGCCAAATCTCAGTGGAACAGGCAACCGGTTTCTGATGCTCGGATTGAGACGTTGTGGAAAATGAAGCCAAACTCAAATTGCTTTCTGGTGCTTTTGATTTCTTAGGTGGGGTGGGTAAGTAGCGCTGCATCAAATTCGATTCCTCATGTAATGTGACACCCTTCAACAGGCTTCTATTTTCCAATCCACTATCCTTTAGCTTAGAATCACTTTGGACGAGATTCGGTATCACTTCAGATGGAGCAGCAGCAGAAGAAGAAGCGGTAGCGTCACCACCTGGACCAACGATGTGTTTTGCAATCGCAGCCAACTGCTTCTGCTGATCAGAAAGGGGTATGCCACCCAGTCCTGGAAAAGATACATCGAAGCGTTTTGGAGCTGCGATTGTTGCTGGCTGCGTGCCATTACCATTGGCCGTACCGTTTCCTTCTTCCTCATCGTCCTCCTCAACTTCGCACGAATACTTGGAAAAGTGAGCCACACGAAATTTCCAAATGTAATCTGTCCTATTGTAAGAAATAAATTCTGCTTCTAGACGTTTGCAAGCTTTCTTCAGTTTCTCCTCGTACTTTATCTCTTCAATGTTCTTGAGACACAGAATCGGCTCATTTGTAACTTTGTCGATAGGACAAACTCGTTCCAATTCTACTTCCGCAGGCACGTTCAAACCCTCGTAGAGTGGAGGCTTATTTTTGTCATCTGGATAAACTACTACTTCCTTGTGTCGAAAATGAACTGTAATAAAACCATCAAAGTTAAAAACAACCTTCATATCCACTTTCTTGAGTAAATGTTTACTCAGTCGATTACAACTTACCAATCTCATCAATATTTATCCCAACGACATTGACCGGAACCAGGAATTTGATGTTCCCAAAGTTGCGACGCCCAATTTCTAACCCAGCTACTAGACAATCTCCATTCTTATTAACCAACTTATCCAGCTCCTCTATTGAAGGTCGTACATAATATCCAGCACGAGTACAGATGACCCCACAAGATTGTGGAGAAAATGCCGGAGATGTTCCGATATTCGACGTCTCCTTTCCTAATTCAAATGAAGTCTGAGCTGTTTCTCCAGGGATGGAAGCTTCATCTAAACGCGAATGCTCCAGGTTACTATTATTGATGTGTCCACCGCCGATTTTGTTAAAACTACGCCTCGTCCTTGACTTTGCCGGACCCTCGGTGATAGGATCACTCTTCATCCACCTCAGAGCGGAATCAGAAAGATTAAGAGATCTACTCAGCATTCGCCTTGATTTTTCAGCATTTCCAGTTTGAGTTGTCGACGCAGAGTCCAAGCTAAGCCGTTTCCAGTCCTTCTTTATCTTGGGGACCAAAATATTTACTCCATACCCCTCATCAAAGTCTGTTGCGTAGTTGTCGTCCCAAATGACAAACTAGAACAAAAAGTGAAAGGTGAAGAATTGGATTAATCATGAATCATAATTATGAAGATTCATATTGTAAGGAAGGATTGATTTTAGTATTTTTACCTTGTCGATGCTAACATGACGGTTTCGTTGAGGAGGAGAAATATTATTGGCACCTTTCCAGGACAAATTGGCACTCGATTCAGCAGCGATACTTCGAGCTTGCCGATGAAAATTCATGTACTGGCGAATGGCTAAAGGGTTTGTTGGTTTAGTCATGTTCTCGAGTTTTCTGTCGGACTATTACAAAGAAAATTAATAGAATTCTTATCTTATTAAATTGGCATGCTAAAACTTGATACTCAATTATGCTTCTTACAATCATATTGTAGAAGAGTGAGTTGTCTTTGTAAGGTGTCGTTGCAAACGGGATAATTACTCGAGGTGGGTAGTACTGATAAGATTGTTGTTGTTGCTGCTGAAGTGGTAAGCCCAAGCCAGAAGCATTTCCCGATGTATTGAACAAAGACAAAGGAGCGTTAACTATATTGGTAGCGTTAGCATTCACATTACTGGTAATTCCGGAGGGTTTAAAGCCAAACTGAATGGACGGAGTGCTCCCAATTGTTTGATTTACGTTGCCAAAATTGTAGGTAGATGTAGATGTGGCGGCTCCAAATGTTGTGCCAGTGCCAGCTCCAAAGATGGTAGGGGCAGTAGTCGAAGACGCCTGAGGATTCGCAGCGAAGCCTCCAAAAAATGATTGAGGCTGAGTGCTAGCAGTGGTGTTATTGCTAAACAGGGATGAAAAACCAGTTGGTTTGGCTTGCTGCTGCTGACCAAACAGCGAGGTTCCAGCGCCAAATACCGGTGTGATGTTGGTGGTCGATGCAGTAGCTGTACCACCAAAAAGACTAGTGCCAAACGCAGGAGCAGCGGAGGTAGTAGCCGTATTTTGGTTCCAAAGGTTCTGCTGTTGCGGTTGTTGTTGCTGAGACAAAAATGGTGTCGTTGTTGTCGTTGAGCTGCCAAATATGGATTGTTGAGCCTGTGGAATAACTTGAAAGCCAAAGCCAGTAGAAGCAGTTGCCCCAGTACCAAAACCAGATGCTGCTGGCGCTACTCCTGTCCCAGATCCAAAAATTCCTCCAGTCTTTGTCTGTCCCAAGCCCGCTCCAAACGAATTAGAACTAGGCGTCGCTGTTTGCCCAAATTGGCCAAAGACACCCAAAGTTCCACTGGAGTTAGGCTGGGAAGAAGCATTTCCAAACAATGCCCTTTGAGGACCCTTCCGGTTCAGCTGATAGTCTTCCAAACGAAGCTCTTCAAACGACTTATCTTTATACTGCTTCATCGTTGAGATGCTCTGTATACGATAGTCGATTGTGGTCATTGTTCCATTGCTCCTAGGTACGATTTCTTTTATTTCGGATGCAACGAAGGGAATTGATGACCCAGCAGTATTTGGAGAAGAAAAGGCCCCACTTGATGCCGTTGATGATGAAGCCCCTCCAAAAATTCCACCTCCTGCCGTTGAAGCCCCTCCAAAATCCACCGCCTCCTGCCGATTGTCCAAAAACACTTTGAGTAGAAGCTGGAGCACTTCCAAAAGCCCCAAATGCTGACGGCTGCTGTTGAACCCGTCCCCCAAAGGGATTGCCTGCAGTTCCGGTTCCAAAAACAGACGTGGTCTTTTGCTCCGGGACAACTGAAAACAATCCATTGGTGGATCTAGAGTTTGAAGCGAACCCTCCTACAAAATTAAAACAATTGAATTAAATTATTCTAAAATGATTAATCATCCCTTAACTTAACGTTAAGGACACTTACCAAATACGGAGGTGCTCGAGTTGTTTCCAAACATGGTGATCAGTAATCGTTAGTCAAACTCCAAAGCTAAAGATAAAGGTGTGATAAGATAAAAGGTCAACAAACACTTCAAAGCACTTTCGTTCAAGCCCAAAACGTTGAAGAAAAAACTAACAACATTTTCTTGCTTTCTCTTCAGCAAAAAACGCTCACCAACGAGTCGACTCGACCTGCGTCAGATCAGATGCTTTTTTGCTTACTTTGTCAATCTGTTGATAAAATCTTCCCACGGAAGCTTTCTGCTCAGTACGTTCTCCGAGCTGATGAGAAGGATTTGCTGATGAAATTTTCACCTTTTCTTACTCGAGTCGAGTCTTGAGACGTTTGTAAACAAGCTCAACGTGGAAGAGACAAAGAGCATTTTCAACTCGTCAGTGTAAAATGATGCGCTGATTTCTGGATTTTTGATTGACTGCTGATGACAACTGATGAAAGATTGATTGATAACCATGTTTGCGAACCGTTCCCCATTATTAGGTAATTATTTGTGATCCAGAGTTTTTAAAATCGTCACAATTGATATCATTCAATCAAAATGATTCTCGATTTAATTTGTAGGTGGAACAACAACCACTCGCTTTGTTGCACCCACCGGACAAGAGAATGGCGTCGCCAACAAATACCAGTGCATTTCATTGATGAGGGAGTATTTAGCCAAATCTTTTGAAGAGATTCGCTTGGAAGACTATCAGCTGAATCGCAGGGGTCCTCAACACGATAGTAGAAGTGCTTCGCTTCAACCAAACTTCTTTTCCGGTGAAATGACGGGACCATTCTGCCAATTTGGACAGACAACTACGCCCACTTTTAGCGGTTTTGGAGCAAACCTTGGGCAAATAAATGGTGGTGGAGGATTTTTCCGATCTGAAACAGTTGCACCAGCTTCAGTTGGTTTCAATTTAAGTTCAGCGAACCAACCTCAGTCGCTACATTCCATGTTTTGCTCCAATGGTGACGCTGTGATTCCTGCGTCCACTTTTGGTGGTGCAGCTACTTCGAACACCAACGCACCAGTGCTGATTGCTTCAGGAAACTTCACCATTCAGCCACAGCTAGGTGGACCATTCAACTTCTCGTTTAGCTGCAATGCAAACTCAGCAACCCCAAGCAGTTCGTCGTTATCACTTTTGGAGGAATTTCATTTGGGTTTCCAGCAAATCCTTCTGCTACTGGAAATGGAACTACTACAGGGTTGGAAGCTGGATTTACTGGCGCTGCTCCTACTTTTTTATCTTCTAATCGCTCTAACCACCAATTCGGAAATCCATGTTCAAGTATTTTTGGACAGCCGGCTCAACCATTATCAGCAGCAACGACAAATGGAATATTTCCATTTCCTTCTTTTCATGCGACCACTGTGGTTGGAACGCCGACCCTTTTCGTTGCAAAAACGGATTGGACTTTTTAACTAAACGTAATAGCTGGACCTTAGTAAATGTTCACTATCAGAGCATCTCCATAATGAAGGAATATGAAAGCCAAGTCGTATGAAGAGCTTCGCTTCGAAGACTATCAACTCAACCGGAAAGGTTCTCAACGTCAAGTTTTGTGGGGAAATATCAATTCAATGGATTTTGCTAGTGGTACAACTAGTGTTCCAAGCGGATTTGACCAGCCCACCACTTCTGCAGCATCGATGCAGGCAAAACAGTCCTGCCGAACTGCGAAAGGTGGGTGCAAAGATGACTCTCTACCTTCAGATAAAATTCAAAATGGAAATGGAAGCTTACCTATTCCGTGGCAGAAGTGTTATAGAACTTCCTGGATTTCCAGGCTACCGGCTGCGTCCAATTATTGACATGAATTCATTCAGGGTGTTATTCATCGAAGAGCTTCAATCTGACAAGAAAGAGAAAACTGCGCTTTGTGTGATTGGAGGCTGCACTAAGGATCCAATAGAGGATACATGGCTGTGTCGTGAACATAATAAGCGGATGGAGCCACCAGGTGCAGGAGCTCAAGAGCCCCGTCCATTTTTTCGAAGAGTTCAACAAGTTCCACCTTTCAACCCTCCCAATGATGCTGTAAATTTACGAAATGATGAATTTGATCTTTCTTTTCTCTTTTCCAATGAAGCGTAAAATCATTATGAATCTTCTTTAATTTTGTGTTCATGATTAAACTAACTGGGTCAAGTTTTTTTTTATAATATAGGAATAAACTAAAGTTAAGTAATATGATTTAAAGGCGTAGCTGATGGAGCTAATTTAAGGTTGGTTAGATGTAGCGACAGTTTGATATTACCTGTTAAATATTTTTTGCTCTAACCATAACCTCATTTTTGTATTAACCATTAATTGTTAGTTCCATATAATCATTTTCGTTTTTTGTAACAACGTAATGGAGTCGAAATAGCCTATAATATGCATAAAAACTACATGATCATAATAATGATGATTTTTTTTAAAATTGATGCATTCTTCCATCTTTCACATGGCATGAATTTGCTTCGAAAATTCCTGGAATTTGTCAATTATGCGTTACGACCCATTCTTTCAAATACTTCACCTGAGAATTAGTGGGAAATCATGATGACGCATAAAGTAGCAGAGACAGCATAGCATAGTGATAAATTAAATGAAGTGAATAGAATAGTTTGGCTGAATAGACATCATGAACAACTTGATAGTGCAACGAAGGGGCTTTGTTCTTCTCGCCGGCTTAACGATTGGACTTTTGGCCGGTTACTTAACTTTTTCATCTATTAATCCACGGCTACCTCAATTATCAGTTTCAAATTTGCTTCCTTCTTCCCGATATTCAAATCTCAAGCCAAGAATCTTGTGTTGGGTAATGACAGCACCAGAAAATCACGAAACGAGGGCGATTCATGTCAAGCGGACATGGGGAAAGCGGTGTGATAAGCTGTTGTTCATGAGCACTAGTTCAGGTATAGATAACCCATGACTTTAATTCATTCGTTTTAATGTAGGCCGAGTTCTAATCAGGTTTCAAAATGCAGATTCGAACCTTCCTGCTATTAAAGTTGATGAGGCAGAGGAAGGCATTGATAATTTATGGTTGAAGACGAAAGGGGCATTCAGATACATTGTGGAGCATCATTTTGACGAAGCTGACTGGTTTCTTAAAGCTGACGATGATACATACGTTATCTCGAGAACCTGAGGTATTTTCTTAACCAGCATGACACCAATCTGCCTTTGTACTTTGGGTGCAAGTTCCGGTTATACATTGAGCAAGGTTATTACAGCAGAGTTGTGGGGAGACAGGTACTGGGCTACACAGTCAAAACAAAGCTGTGAGGAGAATGCTTGCTCGAGGGATAGAAAATTTGCACCAACAACCTCCCATAAGAGTATCCATTGATGACAATGAAGACGCTAAATAGAAATAGAGAATCAGGGTTTTCCCTGGCTGCTCCAGAAGAACGTCCCGCTTCCCACCGGATACAGATGAATAGCCTTGAGCATCTGAATTAGGTTCATTGGATACTTAGCCGGTGTGATTCTTCACTTGAATGTAAGTAATGTAACACTAAATTTGCTTCACTTACATATAGACAGTTTTTAGGGCTAATAATCTTTGCGAGGGGCCAAAAATGCAACTGCCATTTCAGTTTACTGTCTAATATGGGAACATTAAGACATTAAACATGACAAAGTGTGCGCTTCAATTGTGTTTACTTATTTTGTTTTTTGATGCTGCGAGGATAACCGTGATTTGTTAAGTAAAATAAACGACATTTTATTATGCCAGTCATTTCATTAGATAAATGTATTAATTATCTATTCACCAGATTCGTAATGTAGTCATTATTGGCACTACGCATAAACGTAAAAATAATTTTAATATCGCATATGTATTCAACGGTGATTTGGAGGAAGGTTATAATTGTCATGTAAATTGATGCAGACTATTATTACTATTTAACTTTGAATAACAAAAATACTTATTTTGGCTTACCTGTTGCTCCAATTTTTACTAAAGGAAATTTTTTTACAAAGAAAATGAAGGAACAGAGACAAAAATATTATGTAAATGCTTAGGAAACCCAAATTTCTAACTTCAAAAAATTCCATCTCGGGAATGTAAATGAGTTGCTATCACACATCTTACACTAGCGAGTTACTCAAATACCGCAGTTCTACAGGGATTCGAAGTGTGTCTGCGTCGAAAAATCGATTTTGAGTTGTTGAAATTTGTGTACTTCAGTTGAAAAGCGGATGTTAATATACAAGCTTTGGATGCTGATAGTCTGGAAGCAAGAAACATGCGGCTGTACAGAAGCGAACAAAGCCTTACAGATACGCTATGTTAAAAACATGTAGAGGAGAACAAAATGGTTGTATACTTTTGACAGTCAAATTTTGACTCTTTAGAGAACACAACATAGTGGTTTACCACGAGCACGATTTTTCATGAAGTACACGAGCACCGAAGACAGGGTAAGATAAAAAGGGCATGATTGAAGATAAGGAAAGGTCTCTTTCTAACCAAACAACACGTGGTGAGCTTTCAGCTTCAGCTACTTCCTTTCTTCCAAAACCCAGCATGTAATGAGCTTATTGGATTCTCAATTTTCAACCTGAAACCGATAAGCAATTTACATAACAAAATAACAAATTCCCAAATGGAAACATGAATGAATGGTGACTCAGGTTCTGCTATGATTTACTCATTTCCCATTCAATGAGAACTGCGCAGACAGATAATCCAACATTAAAGCACAATGCTCATGTTATGCAAATTAAAGTACTCATACCCTGACTGAATGCAAAGCTTTCGTTCATTTGCTCCCAGTTTTTACTCAGATCAGCTCTTGGACAGTTTGGCTTCTCTGCTCAATCAGTGTTTTACCAATTGGATGTATTTGAAGTTATAAGCTACTTTAGTGCATTTTGGATCTTGATAAGTAATAGTTGGTACCATAAACAGAAATTTGCTCATAGTGGTCGTAATCTTTGCAACATTTCTGAACAACAAATTATCCAGCATTTCTAATCCAGTTGTTTGTTGTAAATCTGGTTAGTTTTACCTTTAAAATGGCCGAAAATCCCAGGCGTGTGATTCACTCTCCACCACTAGTCCCTCAATCTCCCCTCACAACTGACCCCGCTGATGATGGCTGCAGATGAAACCGAAGCTCAAGTTAAATCCTGTGGACAAGGAGCTGCTGAAGGTCATTTTGAAAAGAGTTTCATGATATTGGCTACGTTGGAATCGAAACTCAAGTTGAATCCCGTGGACAAGGAGCTGCTGAAGGTCATTTTGAAAAGAGTTTTCATGATGTTGGCTACGTTGGAAATCATCAACATCAACCTGTATCAGTATCCCTATTCAACACCGTTAACTTCAACGGCTCAGTTCATAATGTTCATCTTCATGTTTACGACGGAGAGTTCATTCGACGTGGTACAGAGTAAGTATAATTTAAAAAAATAATTTCCAACATTAAATATTGCTGCCCTAATTTCTACACGTACTACACACACTGTATTATTATGTATTTCTACTAGGTTGCCTCATTCTCCAGCCTTGAGAAATGGATTGTTTGCTCCAATCGCTCCGCCTGATTCCACCTCGTTTCAAGCCAACTGTAATTCATCCAAGATAACTACACATGAAGCATCATTTGCTCGTGCCACTAACAATGGCACTGGCGGAAACTGACATCATTATCAAATTTTCCAAAACTATTATTATTTATTGACAATTTTTAATGTCTGTTGTTAACCGTCCTCGCTTTGGGTTCCGTAGCCAAATTGTAAAAGAAAAACTAAAAATTTGTTTGTACAGCCTCTTGCCACGTCTTAAATGTATGTATGTTACATACTCATCACTGTTTCAATTTAAATACTACTATTTTTGCAATTTTTCAACAATTTACAACTTCAATGTTATCGTTGAAGAATACATGTTCAAATCAAATTATTCCTTCTAAATACACTTGTTATGTAAATTGGAAAATTAAAATCACTTTCTCTCTCCAATGTTTGTAGGTTCATTTTGTGTGTATTCCTTCTTCGAGACTACCCAACTTACTTTGTTTCATTTGTCCTATATTTTTATGAGCAATACAACCGAAAAGAAGAGGTCACCCCATTAGATGGTCTCATTCAAACCCATTCATTCCCAAGATGCATGCCATTTTATCTTGTTCTGTTTCGCAAAGCATATAATTTTCTGAGAAAGGTATAATTAGTTAAACACACTCAAACAAAAATCTTATCAAATTATGTTTCTACGTATCAATGCAGCTGCCACTAACGTCATATATTTCCTGTTATATCTCTATTTTTAGGATGCAAAAACACTTTCAGCTAATTTTTAAGGTTAATATCCAGGCAGAGAGCACGTAAGCTGAAGCTCTGAATCTTATATAATATCCAAGCATTTCAGACGTTGAAACTATACTGTATAGTAATGTGAAACAAAGCAAATGAAAAATGAGGTCAGAAGCATTAACGGAAAAGCTTGACTTTTTGAGCTGTTTCTTTTTAGATTCAAAAACTCAAATTGTGATTTCACCGTTTGACAACAATACAAGCAAAGAATTTAATTGTCGCACGGAATGGAAATTCGTTTCGGCTGATAATGGATACTCCGTCTGTTTGGTGCTTTTTGGTTCCATTCTTTGCATGGGAATAACTGGAGTTCTAGTTAATTTGAGGAATATTGTTTTTGTTAAAGAATTCATTGGAACCAAAGCGGAATGGTTTAAAGAAAGTCTTTTTGCGTTAGGTGTGGTGGAGATAGTCCTCTGCATTTTCACAGTTTTCTTGTGTTATCAAACCGTTTCTGCTCTTGGTGAGATAACTAAAATAATACTTTTCTTTCCATTTTTATAATTCCAGTAAACGGTTTTCTAATGACATTTTCGCTCCACTTAAATTAGAGGACGTGAACAAAAGTCTCATTTTCTTTGAATTGTTTCGTCTGTCAAACATCGTAACCAACTTGGGTCGAACAGCAGCAATTTACATCAAGGCCTTTATAATTTATCAGCGTTCTTGTATGAAAGATGGGAAGCCTAAAAACGAAACAACGATACTTTCCCCAACACGAACACAAATTGGAATTGTAATCGTTATAGGATTTTCTCTTTTTATTAACTTTCCATTATGGATGCTACAATCAACCGTTGTAACCAATGAAGTTTATAATTGGAAGAGTGACAACAGCTCACTAATTTCATTACAGCATTTCCGATTCATCATCATAAGAAACGAGTACACGCAGCTACTACTTGAAGGGACACTTCTTGAAGATTTTCTATCAGTTCTGAATTACGTAGTTCCGCTTCCTCTGCTATTGGTACTGAACATATATATGTATCAATCTGACAGTTCTGAAAGTGAAAATGATTGTAAAAAATCCCAAAAAAGCAGGAATAAAAGTTCGACTAAAATGCTTTTATTGACGATTGTGATAGTTGTAATCTCGCAATCTGTGTGCTGCATTGAGTTTGTCTTGACAAGGTTCTATAGTGTAAACTACAGGGAGCTTATGCTTCTTCAGGCTTTGACTGTAGTTTTTGGTGCTACAGTGAACTTTATCATGTATTCTGGCATTAAGAAAACATAAATATTTATGAAAGATAATGTACTTAATGGATCGGACATGCATGCAAACTGCTTTGTGAACATACTTTGCTTAGAGATGCAAATGCCCTGTATAGATAAAGATGGTATTATATTCATATGACCATAAACGTTATAGCTTTAATTCGTAATTCTTATGCCATTTTCTTGGTAAACGAATTTTTTATATGAAAGTTAGATATCAGCACGAATGGATTCGAGGAAATGAAACTGAGTTTGGGGAATAAGATAACTTTAAACGTATTGCAAGTAAAATACAACTTACAGATATTATGTGATGTTAAGGAAAACATTTATAAAAGTCTATGCTTGTAACTCCACTGACAAAATTTATGTGTTTCGGTTGTGTGATGCGTATAAATGTTTATACATAATAATTCACAGATAGCCGATTTATGTTAAGTAGTAGGCTTTGTTTTGACTAAAGGTAGAAACTAATCTTGTTTGCTAACTTATAACAAGAAATATGCAAAATATACAAAAAAGGTTATGCCAAAATCAATTTTTTATTATAGTTTAATTTAAGCTCTTTGATTTTACAACCAATATCTAAATCTAGAATCGCCGTAGACAACAGTGGAATTAGAGTCTAATGGAACACCCAATCGTACAGTTCGTGCTACTGATATGAATAGTTTATTTTGTAATAAAAACTCTCAAAGTATTAAGGACTTGTGCTGAAGTGACGATAAATAGAAGTTTTTATAGACTTTTTTGGAGCGAAAATGTGGTGTGACCAGTGTTACGCTGTCTTTATTTTACATTATAATGCATGTCTGTAAAATCTGATTTGTAAGTTTGCACATACAACATAAACAGGAAATTAATTTTGGTATGTTATGCGTGCCAATCAAGCCAATAATCGTGGTTTTTACAGCTTCGATATTAACATCTATTAGCTATGTAAAAGAGACATTAGGAAAGAAAATTAGTTTTTTGACACGAAATGAGAATTTTTTTATATTAGCTAAGACGTTGGTTTGTTAAAAGAAAATGTGCTTTTACTTTTTCGATTTTTTGTTTAAAATAAAATTTTCAAATGTGCACAAATATTGTAATAATTGCGTCAAACCACACCAAGTCAGGTAATTTTCATAGAATCTCAGGATCCCTTTATTTTTTGTTGTTATTTTTTACATTTAATATACTGCGAGAATACGGTAAAAAGCGAGGAAATAAGTTTTTACATGTACAAATAAATTTATGCATGTGTGAAGCCAAACTTATGCAAATGACCTTATTTCCGAAATAATGTAACCAGTTAAGTTTTTGGTAGACAGAAATTATCTTATCTTTCGTTAACCCAGAGCTGACTATTTCATGAACAAACGCAAAGCAAGAAAAAGGTACAAAAAACAAATACAGGTAGAACACAACCACACTGTTACCATCCAGTGAAAGTTTTCTCACTCTCTGCCGGTTTCTATGTTCCCTAACTGTATTATTCCACTGACGTACTTTGTGCACCCAATCTGTCCACCAGTTCACAATGTGAGATTGAGCAAAAGCATGCAACCTCTTTTCAAAATCTTGAACATAAATTTGAACACGATTAAATTCCCATGATTTCACTGACGGCAATAGAGGCTTACTGCTCATGCTCACAAGCCATTCATTAGGTTCATCTTTAAATTTCTGTCTGAGAGTTAGAAACAACTCCACTATATTTTCGTAGTAGTCCATAAAAGCGTCGAAATTGCATTTTCCAATGGTATTTAAAAAATAGTTTGGAGCTTCCATTTCTAACAATTCGTTTGGTGAGCTAGGCCTTTTCAAGGAAGCATTGATATGTTTCATAATTCCCCAATTGACATTAGTCTGGTCTGTCTGGTTGTTCATAAACTGGTCTTCAAAGTACGATAAATACCATTCGGCAACGAACCGTTGGTTCCCAAATTCCTCAATCACTTTCTGTACGACGGTTGCTGAAGATTTCACTAAATCTTTTATCATAAATGACTGTATATTTATATTGTAAAATGTGAATGATTGATGGGACCCCACTAATTTCTGGAAAGTGTCAATTTTTTTGTTGGTGATGGGACTAGTTAATTTTGTGATATTATCGCCTTTGTAGGAGTTCGTTAAAACGATTCCAACCAGCATCCACGTTGCCCCAATAATTTGAAAATTTTGCTTGTGCACTATTTCTGTGCCTTGTTCGAGCAATATATTGATTAGAAACAAAATGTCGCGAGTTGGTTTTTTCATGATTTTGAGGATGTAATTTACATAAAATACAGAAATTAAAATTGATAAAATGAGCAGCATCCAAATACTCTTGTCAAATGCGGAAAAGTAGCCTCTGAACGAAATTCCTCCTTTTTCAAACACATTTGCGCATGTAACAAAGTGATAACCCTTTGCTTCAAAAGATAAAAATTGGGTACGCCAATTTAACTCATGGATAAATACGTTGGTGAACGGCATCAGCATGTCATCATAACTTTCACTGATGCTGCTGTTTGGAAATAAAATCTTAAGAAGTATGTGCTCCAACCTGTAACCCATGTTCCATTTGGTCACATACAATTTTTTAGTGTTTAGTTCAAGGATTTTTACTGGGTTATTAATGCAATTCTGGCAATTTAACTGGATGATATGAGACTGACATTGATAATTGTATGCAGACAAGATTTTAAAAGATATAGATCCGTTTATCGGTGATATCAACACTTGCTCAAACTGCTGTTGTAAAAGAGCATCCATGACGCATTTAACGTATCATCGTATACACTCCTGGTTTTGTCGGACATTTAGCTCTCAACTGATGGTAATATACTCCTAAATCCTTCACATATGTATGGTAAATGGAATAGACGTTATATTTGTGCTGCTCCGTGTAAGATATTTGAAAGAATAATACCGTATTGGCAATGACAATAGTAGATTTCATTGACTCGTCGGAAAATGCAACATCAGTGGATTTTGTGCAAGGGGGACACTTAACTGTTGTTGGTTCCCCAACATAATGAAGAAGCGACCTGATCTGCTAAGTGAAAGTTTGTATTCAAAATTTAGCCTGTAGTCAATGTAAGAACTGAAATAGGAACTGGGAACTAAAGTGTGCCATCTGCCACGAAAATTCGAGATTGGATAGTTGGTCCAAGTGCGACAGTGAACTGGACAATGTAAATTTGAGCGTCGCAGTTAAGAGTTGGGCAGGAGCTTCGAATATGAAACCTTGTCTTTGTTCAAGAATATTATTACTTTCTTGTCATTACAAAATAACCCTCTTTTGAGGAATTGTGCTGCATTTCGTTCTCGGTAGTAGTATACCGAGAGCATTATTGGAACATTGGTAGGTTCCAGCTGATAATACTGAATGGCTCGTTCCTGAAAAATTTCAATTAATTTGTTGTAATCAACAGTAGAATGAAAACTTCTATAGATCGATAAAGTTTAAAAAGCTTACCTTCGATTTTAGTGCATATGACGTCACTACATGAATAGAACAGTGTTCAAATATGTTCAGTTGCCTATTCAGAGATATTGTGGGCATTCTGGAATATTTTGCTTTAGACATTGTGATGCACTGCGGGATCAAAAATATTAGCGGAACACAAATCATGATAAAAACGGTTGTGATGTGCATGGTGTAAGTTTTGTTAAACTGGCACATTTTTTACTTAGAGTTACAAAAGCAGTAAAAAATTTGAAAGTGTTTGAAAGAAAGTTTAGCAAAATATTGTGTTTTGGAGGATGACAAAATGGTTTTTCCCAAGCAGCTTTCCACATTAAATTTCGATTTCATGACGCAAGCAAGAGCAATTAGTTCACATCCTGGAATTTAAATGTCGATGAGAAACAAATGGATGGACATATTCAAACTTGTTTGTTAAATTACTACGCCGAATGATAGAAATATTCGTTTGAAACCATTTTCAGACGTTTAAATATGCTCATGACAATTATTATTTTCATGCAAGTGTATTCAGTTATTCCATTATTTTTGTAACTATAATAGTCCGAAATAATAGGATCTTACACTTTAGATATTAGAGAAATGGAAGTGATATTATGTATTGCAAATTCTCAAAGGAAGATGATAATAACTGTGTATTTACACAAAGATTAAAACTAAACAAATTTTTAAACTGTAATGCTACTATTTGAGATTTTAAATATGCATGTGTTACAGACGTTGAAGTAGTTTCCAATTATATGTTGCAAATCTAGAATTGGGAAATAAACAGGTATTTGAAGTTTATGGGCATTATTTATTAAGTAGTGATTATAGTTTTATCAAATCAAGTTACACTCATCGCCCAGGGAACAAAACAGCCAGCAAATATCGGCCACGTTGTCTCCCAGTTGTCCATTACTAGTTTAAAATGAAAATAGAATCAATTATGTAACATGCCATTAGTTTTGAATACTTTCCAATTTACATGTAAACTGTATTTACTCTTACAAAAGAACGCGCAACCGCCAGCCTTCTCAATGCATTCCTCCCTTAACTTCTTTTGAGAGAAAATACTACATGCAGTTTCCAAATAGTCGTCACTTAATCGCTGTCCATCATATATTCCCAACTTGTTCATTGCACACTTTGCCATTTTCTTCGTATAAATAGTTTCTATGAAATTCGGTTGAAATAAGAATGATATAACGTTTTAAGTGTATTGTTAAAAGTACCATGATTGACTCTGTATTTCCATCCAACGGTAGAGGACAAGTCATGATAAGAGCCATGAGTCTGGTGTCCACTTTCCACTTTCCGTTCGCACATTCCACCGTTCCCAGCTCTCCGCAAAATCCTACCTAAAACAGTTTTATAAATGTTTAGAAATTTACAATGGTTCTTGTAAATTTAGATTTACCGTAGCAAGCAGTAGTATTAGCGTCAGATAGAACACATATCGAAAGGACGATCCAATTAAATTTTCCTTCCATTAAAAAACTTATCCCAGATTTCCTTAAATGAACCGTAGAAAACTCTAGTTACAGATTACAATACATAAATAAGCAGGTAAAAATATTTCGTATTAGAAATAATACCAAAAAGGAATTTTTACAATAAAATTAATTTCGGATAAAATACAACAAACATACGTCATAGATGCTAAGCATATATTTTTTATGTCAAACGGAAATGAGGAATAAAATAAGTATTTAGTTGCGCATTTTTATGATTCGTGACTTATTTGATATCATTGAATTTTATTATGTTCAATGCCTTTTAAGCACTGCAGTATGGCTATCACTACAAAAAGTTACCGGTCACGAAATCTGTCGTGTTTGATGAATAGACTAAAGATAAATCGTCAAATTAAAGGCAGGGTTTGTAACTCCCAAGAGTCAATAAATATACATAAATACAAGTAAAGGTGAAATAATTTTATTTGCTATCATTCATACATAACTATTTGCTATAGAAGTAATACGTTTTTCAACAATATTTATGCAATATTTGTCACTTAATACAGAGTATAATATGTTAAGAAAGTGAAATCT
>LJIJ01001371.1:0-46860 GCA_001718145.1 Orchesella cincta
ACGCATATATTTTGGTGGACTTCTTGCTAGCAGGCAAGCCCCAGTAAGGAAAAAACAATTGCACACAAGAGCAGACGTTTGCTCACACTTCAGCGGTTGGGCCTGTTTAGTAGAGAGCATTGTAACCTAAAGCCAAACTTTCGATACAGGCCAAGACTTGCTTATCGAAGGCAAGCCTATGGAGAATTGTGGCTCTTACCAAAATCTTTCGCGACTCATTCTTCAGAGCTGCTTTCAACATCCACATGAAATAATCATGGGATGAATTTAGCTACTCGGCAGCTGCAAGGCTACCCGCTTTCCATGCATTTATCCGAAAAGAATATTCTCGTCACAACGTTGAGCATTCACTTTTATTTATTTCGTTACTTTTTAATTATATTTGTTCCTGTTTAGTTGATTTGAAAATTTATAAGTACCCAAATTTACACAATCAGCAGTTACAATTGGAGGAACCCTCTTCAAAAAAAGCACTGTTGAAGATTCATCCTGGGGAGAAATGTTGCGACAAATCAACCTATAGCAGTTTGAGTTGAGTAAGTATTTATAACTTGATGTTGAAGTCACTAAATATACTATCCCGGTCGCTGCTCTTGCAGAGGGTAGAAACCTAAAAATATTGATTTAGATTTATTTAAGCAAATAAATGGATAAGATAATAATATGAAATTACATTCAGTAAAATTTTAATTAGTTTTTTTTGTCAGCATGAGTTAGATATTATCATTTTTCGAACGCCTGACCACACATGACTGTCTTTGGCTGTGATAACTCCTGTCCGCGAATGGAATAATTTGTTTGGAATCCCGGATTACCACTAGTTGGTTACCACTGGTAAAATACAACTGCATAAATAAATTAACTAACAACAAATTAAGTTAAATCAATAAGTAACAAATTTTTTAATACATTTTAGGTTTCTTTCAACTGGTATAGGACTACCTGTTTTACTATAAAACGGTCTTGGAAGGTCTCAAAAGTCAAACTTGGCCAAGTTAAAAACGATTATGGACTCTATTCAACCAAATAGCAATCGTACTTCCAACATTACTAGGATCTGGAGTCAATCGAAAAACTTCAGAAAGGATTACAACTCTAACCAAAAGTATCCATTTGACAGAAAACAACTACAGCTTGAATCTTCATGGATTAAACCAAATCCTCAGAAAAATGTGATGACGACGTAATTTTCGCATTTTTAACTGGGCGTGTAATTATCCAAGTTTGGATCACTTTTCGCATTGGGTTTAGCTTTGTTTGGCTGCGTGAATATGATCAGAGAATCTACTCTGTTCCCTAACAAGTCAGAAAATTCTATTGGCTCACCTTCGACACAGAAAGTCTACCCCAGCAATGAATTTTATAGGTTCTCTCCTCATTTTTAGGCTCAAAACCTAATTACCTTAGGAGTTCAAACGAAGATGGCACAAAGAAAATTTGCTGCGGTGGTCTGGACAAAAGAAACACAATCGACATTGAAGAATCATAATCCGTTTACAGCCATCTCGCAAACTATACATGAGCTGAATTGATAACCCAACTACGTTTACTCTGTTGTCTAAGAAACACAGAAGATGATTCAAAAGCAGGCCAAATCGAGTGGAACGGGCAGATCGTTCGTGATTTAACCACTGAGAACATTTAAAATCCTAATTGGCCTTGAGGTGGCCTCGAAAGAAGTTATAAATTGAAATTTCAAGGAAGGCCGCATATATAGGACGGATCATCTTCAAGAGGCTTGTCAATGGAGTCTTGAGCCAGTTTTAACTCTAGACTTCTGAAAACACTGCAAACCCTATTCCTTCCTGATGATGAAGAAACTAAAAGAACGTAGCCTGTCTCCCATGTCAAAGTTCATCATCTCAACATTAATCGGAAGTGGTTTGCAAATTTCTGACGAGCTAATTATCGAAGATCGTAGAGCTCCATTTTACGCCATTAAGGAAGCATAAGAGGAGATTCCCAAAAGGAGGATTTGAAGCGATCAGTGAGAAAAGATTGGAGAATGCTGGGTGCAGAGTTGGAAACTATTTTGGGCTAGCGTGATTCCGAATTCTGGGGTTCAGAAATGGGTTCAGTCGATCAGGTACGTATTTTATACACAACTCTGTGCGGTTACTTGCCTAAATTTAATTAATTAAACCTGTTTTTGCAAAATTAAAATTTTGACCTTTTCATAATTATAATAGTTTAATAATGTTGTCGTTTATATTTATTCTAACCCAGCCAGTATAGGAAACCGCTAGATAACCAGAGTCAGCTATCAGCCTAGACAATGTTTGAGTGAACGAAATTTAGAAGCTAAACCAAAACGAGACTTGGCTAGTGAAAGCAGCTTATGAGGAAATGTAATCTTCCAAAATCTTCAGGCTGTGTGACAAGTTCCCTTTTTCTCGCTTAAGAACTCAAGGCAATAAGTATTTTTCGTCTGGTAAGTAATCTCACTTTAAAAAATTTGTTCACATGAAAATTCCATAAATAATACTTTTTACAGATATTATTTGAAATAATCCAACAGAATTTAGACTGGCAGTTAACGAACCGACTACAGTGAAGGAGCTATGAACCCAGAAGACAGTAATGCTGATATTTGAGAGGCCAAGCTGTTACTCTTCAGTAACAGCAAACTACTTCAATTCTGTTTAATGAATAAAACAATTAATACATTATTATGCCAACCAATTGTACCAATTTGACTAGTTTATGTGATTATATGAAACATTCCATGGTTATTGTATTGAAAATGGAGTTTTTTGACATTTATGGAATTAGTTAAAGTTCCCAATTGACAAATTTGCTGTAGTTTTTAAATGAATTAATTGAACAAATTATATTCTTGTTAAAATATTCGTCTAAAAATACAATAAGAGATAGTGATAATTTTTATTTAAGGCTATTACAGTCTGAATTATTTAGAAATATTGTACAAGAGTTGTTGGGGAGTTGACGAGCAACAACACACATGGAAACTAACAGTGAGCTTGCTTAAAAACAAGCTCAAAAATGAGAAAAAAGTTATGCGGGTTTGTACTCAACTGAATCCTCATTCAACATCATCACAGCCTTTACTCACACTCTGCAGCTCTTTGGTAAAAACATATCAGCATTTGAGTGAGATGCAACAGAGAGTAGCTCTCTACTAAGAGATGTCAAGCAAACCAGACCTGCTTGCGTTTTACGATCCAGTGCTAGTTTTCATCAACTTTATAAAAAATATACATAATTTAGTAATTTAGTTAGTTAGTTAGATGGTCACAGACCCTTTTGTTTATGTCCTTTCAAACAGTTACTCAAATATATAATATTTGTACTGTTGACTTGTTCGACAGTAGGTGGAACGTAGTGACATAACGCAGTCAAAAATATGAAAATTGACCAATTTGCGAAGACGAATTTTTAATAATATTCCAAGCAAATTATTCAACTTACAGGGACAGCAGCTACGACGGATTGACAGATAATAATTAAAATAATATTATATAGCAAAATTTTAGATGGTGAATGTAACGTGATGAAGCTGAAGACTGATCGATGAGATGCTACTAATAAATAGAATCCACAATCAATGTATCTATTCTCCAAGTAGATTGTTTGCTCACTAATATATTCTTGCGGAATCCGGCAATGCGGATGGACATGTTGATATATCATCGTTGACGTATGTCCTTCAGACGAACTTAGCATGGAGCCCGCAGCCAAGGCGATTCATGCTCTAGACAGGCTCCGAATACCATTGGCCAAAATTGGCTACTTTATATCACAATTGGCTACGTAGCAAATTGGCTACATTATCACAAATTGGCTACTTTATACCAATTGGCTACCGTAAGCCAAATTGCTATTTATATTCCAAGTTTGGCGATGTATTAACAATATCGAGCTAATCCTTGAAAGTTTTCATATTCACAAATGTCGCCTGTTGTCAGTTTAAATCCTTATTTCGTTTTTCTGCATTTTTCATAACGTTTGAAGCATGAAACGCTTTTATTTTGTAGCCGTTCCGTAGTTTTGTGTGTAGTATTTCAATATATACCTATTATGTTGAGAGTGACGGTTGAGCTATAACTGATGGCTTTGTAGAAATTCTTCATGTGTACGATACATTTTTAACCTCGTATTACCTACATATATACAAGTACTTAAAGTATTTTTCAATGCCGTAGTTGTCGTATCAAGCGGTTTGTATCGCACGACAACGTGTAAATTCAAACTACTAGGACCCAACTATTTACGTGAGCAATTGACACATATGTTACTTCTTTTTACTATTTAGTGTAAGATTACACGCATAAAAAAAAATAACTGCACATGGAATGAAAGCGCGTTGGGTTATCTCTAATTGAAATTAGTTATTATGTAGCTAGCAAACAAAGCAAGCAAGGAAACATACATAAATGGCAACTTAATCAAACGTCCCATCACACACAGAAAGCTGTGCTCGGCTAAACACTGAACACAATTGGTTCGACAAAATATGATAATAAGCAGCTAATAAACATCCTTTACAAATATGTACAGTTGTAGCGGCAATGAGTAGCCGGTGAGGCAATATCTAACCAACTTGCTGATTAAATACTACCATAATTGATATGTAGCCTATCGGTGATAAAATAGCCATAAATTTTAGCATAGCCAATTTGGTGATAAAGGTAGCCACAGTGGATACGTAGCCAATTTTGGTGATAAAGTAGCCAAATGGCTATGTTTGGAATACATGGATAGGTATTGTGGAACACATTACTTCCCAAAACTGACATTTACCGACAAAATTATAGAGTCTGCGTATGTGCACATATATGTAAATTGTAGGCTGAATCAGATGGTGAAATCCGTTTAACATTTTATTGAAACCGTTTAAAAATGAGACTCAACATATCCAATACGGCTACTTTTTGACTTTTTGCAATACTATCTGTATAAAAAAGGTAGCCAGTATGGCTACTTTGAGGGTAGTCAATTTGGTGATAAAGTAGCCAATTTGGCCATTGAATTGAATTGTCTTTATTTACGTGTTTTCTTGTATCAACCAAAAGGCTGTTCTCCCTACCAATAACAGCAGAGATATGGTCAGTCAAAAATTCAGTGGCAAGATCAAATATACAGGCCAAATTGTAATCAAAAATCATAAAATATAAATCATTTATAATACAAATATATAGAGCTCCTAAATTTCTAACAGGTAACTCTTTACACATCAACAAATGAATCTAAAGTCAGCTCTTCACACAAAATATACTACTACGTTGTACAAACTTATTCCACTCATATATCGTGAAGTATTAACTGAATTTTTGAAAAGAGCCATTTTGTTAGAGCACACTTGGAAGGTAGGGAAGAAGCCGATCCATGATACGAATATTTGTACCATTCCTTGAAGAGATTACCTTTTCTATGTTTTAAAACACAACTTTAAAGCATACAATATTTTCCTTTCTGAAATGTTAACAAATCGAGTTTTTTATATAAGACGAAGACATCCTCATGTTACCTGCTTTGTTTTTATTGTAGTAAAACGAATAAATGAATTCTAGTTATTTTACTCTGAGCTTGTTAATTTCAGTCACAGATTGAGTGCACCAACGTTAATAAACGCATAGTCAATTGTAGATATGTTACAAACGCCTGAAAGGAAATTTTGAGTACATTTTCCGAGAAACATGCGTCTTAAACTATACATACGGCTTGAATCCCGCATTCATTTTTTCTTTTCGACATGTTTATAGTGGAGTTTAAAAGATAATGAATTTTCAATTATAACTCCAAGATACCTAAATGAAGACACTATTTCTATGTCTTTACCATACACTTGGACCTTATCCGTATTGCTGTTGCAAAATCCTTTGAAACTTTGTCGTTGTTCTTGTAAAGCAACATGCATTTTGTTTTGTCGGTGTTGATTATCAAATCATTTTCTTCACACCAGATTTCTAGGAAATTAACAGCTTCCTGTATCTTCTCTATACCTTCCTTATAATTAAGACATGAAACATACAGTACCAAGTCATCTGCAAATAGTAAAAATGGTACAATTAGGCAATTCCCAATCCGTTAATATAGTAATTGAGAACAATCAATGGCCGCTGAGAGATGAGCCAGGTAAACCACCCATTGTTTAAAGCAAAATACGCTGATAGAATCGCCATTGATTACTCCGAAACATTCAACTTATTCAAAGTAGTAAACCAAAATATTTATCAACTGGACTTGACCAAGACAAGTGGGAACAGGAGTAGCCTTTATTCAATTGACCTTTCGGTAAAGCTTTTGATAGTGTGAACAGAACTAAGCTATTAAAGAAGTTAATGAAGCAATTTAATTTACCTCCTTATCTTATAAATATTTTGGTTAACTACTTTGAAAGTAGAATGTTTCGAGTAATCAATGGCGCATTTCTATCAGCGTATTTTGCTTTAAACAATGGGTGTTTACCTGGCTCATCTCTAGGGCCATTGTTGTTCTCATTATATATTAACGATATTGGGAATTCTTAATTGTACCATTTTTTACTATTTGCAGATGACTTGGTACTGTATGTTTCATGTCTTAATTATATAAGGAAGGTATAGAGAAGATACAGGAAGCTGTTAATTTCCTAGAAATCTGGTGTGAAGAAATGATTTGATAATCAAACACCGACAAAACAAAAATGCATGTTGCTTACAAGAACACGACAAAGTTTCAAAGGATTTGTGCAACAGCAAATACGGATAAGGTCCAAGTGTATGGTAAAGACATAGAAATAGTGTCTTCATTTAGGTATCTTGGAGTTATAATTGAAAATTCATTATCTTTTAAAACTCCACTATAAACATGTCGAAAAGAAAATGAATGCGGGACTCAGCCGTATGTATAGTTTAAGACGCATGTTCTCGGAAAATGTACTCAAAATGTTCCTTTCAGCGTTTGTGATATCTACAATTGACTATGGTTTTATTAACGTGGTGCACTCAGTCTGTGACTGAAATTAACAAGCTTCAGAGTAAAATAACTAGATTCATTTATTCGTTTTACTACAATAAAAACAAAGCAGGTAACAATGAGGATGTCTCGTCGTTATATAAAAAACTTGATTTGTTAACTATTTCAGAAAGGAAAATATTGTATGCTTTAAAGTTTGTTTTTAAACATAGAAAAGGTAATCTCTTCAAGGAATGGTACAAATATTCGTATCATGGATCGGCTTCTTCGCCTACCTTCCAAGTGTGCTCTAACAAAATGGCTCTTTTCAAAAATTCAGTTAAGTACTTCACGATATATGAGTGGAATAAGTTTGTACAACGTAGTAGTATATTTTGTGATGAAGAGCTGACTTTAGATTCATTTGTTGATAGTGTAAAGAGTTACCTGTTAGAATTTAGGAGCTCTATATATTTGTATTATAAATGATTTTATATTTTATGATTTTTATGATTACAATTTGGCCTGTATATTTGATCTTGCCCCTGAATTTTTGACTGACCTATCTCTGTGTTATTGTAGGGAGAACAGCTTTTGTTTGATACAAGAAAAACACGTAAATAAAGACACATTCAATTCAATGGCCAATTGGCTACTTTATCACCAAATTGGCTACCTCAAAGTAGCCATACTGCTACCTTTTTTAATACAGATTAGGTATTGCAAAAAGTCAAAAAGTAGCCTATTGGATATGTTGATCTCATTTTTAAACGGTTCAATAAAATGTAAAACGATGATTTCACCATCTGATTCAGCCTACCAATTTACATATATTGCCACATACGAGACTCTAATAATTTGTCGGTAAATGTCAGTTTTTGGAAGTAATGTGTTCCACAATACCTATCCATGTATTCACATAGCCAATTTGGCTACTTTTCACGCAATTGGCTACGTATCCACTGTGGCTACTTTATCACCAAATTGGCTATGTAAAATTTATGCTATTTTATCACCCGATAGGCTACATATCAATTATGGTATATTTAATCAGCAAAAAGTTTGGTTAGATATTGCCTCACCGGCTACTCATTGCCGCTACAAACTGTACATATTTGTAAAGGATGTTTATAGCTGGCTTATTATCATATTTTTGTCGAACCAATTGTGTTCAGTGTTTAGCCGAGCAACAGCTTCCTATGTGTGATGGGACGTTTTGATTAAGTTGCATTTATGTAATGTTTCCTTTGCTTGCTTTTGTTTGCTAGTACATAACTAATTTCAATTAGAGATAACCCAACGCGCTTCATTCCATGTGCAGTTATTTTTGTTTTTATGCGTGTACTTACACTAAAGTAAAAAGAATGTAACATATGTGTCAATTGCTCACGTAAATAGTTGGGTCCTAGTAGTTTGGGATTTACACGTTGTCGTGCGATACAAACCGCTTGATACGACAACTACGGCATTGAAAAATACTTTAAGTACTTGTATATATGTAGGTAATACGAGGTTAAAAATGTATCGTACACATGAAGAATTTTCTACAAAGCATCAGTTATAGCTCAACCGTCACTCTCAACATAATAGGTATATTTGAAATACTACACACAAAACTACGGAAGGTACAAAATAAAAGCGTTTCATGCTTCAAACGTATGAAAAATGCAGAAAAACGAAATAAGGATTTAAAACTGACAACAGGCGACATTTTGTGAATATGAAAACTTTACAAGGATTAGCTGTATTGTTAATACATCGCCAAACTGGCGATAAAGTAGCCAATTTGGCTACGTAGCCAATTTGGTGATAAAGTAGCCAATTTGGCAATGTTTCCTGGAGCTGTCTAGAGCATGAATCGCTTGGCTGGGGCTCATGCTAAGTTCGTCTGAAGGACTACGTCAACGATGATGATATCAACATGTCCATCCGCATTGCGGATTCCGCAAGAATATGATTAGTGAGCAAACAATCTACTTGGAGAATAGATACATTGATTTGTGATTCTATTTATTAGTAGCATCTCATCGATCAGTCTTCAGCTTCATCACGTTACATTCACCATCTAAATTTTGCTATTAAATATTATTTTAATTATTATTGTCAATCGTCGTAGCTGCTGTCCCCTGTAAAGTTTGAATAATTTGCTTGAATATTATAAAAATTGTCTTCGAAATGGTCAATTTTTCATATTTTGAGTGCATTATGTCACTACTTCCACCACTGTCAACAGTCAACAGTACAGAAATATTAACTATTTGAGTAACGTAAAGTACATAAACAAAAGGGTCTGGGTGACCATCTAACTAACTAACTAAATTACTAAATTATGTATATTTTTATAAAGTTGATGAAAACTAGCACTGGACGTAAAACGCAAGCAGGTCTGGTTTGCTTGACATCTCTTAGTAGAGACCTACTCTCTGTTCATCTCACTCAAATGCTGATATGTTTTTACCAAAGAGCTGCAGAGTGTGAGTAAAGGCTGGTGATGGTTGAATGAGGATTTCAGTTGAGTACAAACCCCGCATAACTTTTTCTCATTTTTGAGCTTGTTTTAAGCAAGCTCACTGTTAGTTTCCATGTGTGTTTGTTGCTCTCAACTCCCCAACAACTCTTGTACAATATTTCTAATAAATTCAGACTGTAATAGCTTAAATAAAAATTATCACTATCCTTATTGCTATTTTTAACGAATATTGTTAACAAGAATATAATTTGTTCAATTAATTCATTTAAAAACTACAGCAAATTTGTCAATTGGGAACTTTAACTAATTCCATAAATGTCAAAAAACTCCATTTTCAATACAATAACCATGGAATGTTTCATATAATCACATAAACTAGTCAAATTGGTACAATTGGTTGGCATAATAATGGTATAATTGTTTATTCATTAAACAGAATTGAAGTAGTTTGCTGTTACTGAAGAGTAACAACGCTCGGCCTCTCAAATATCAGCATTACTGTCTTCTGGGTTCATAGCTCCTTCACTGTAGTCGTTCGTTAACTGCAGTCTAAATTCTGTTGGAGTTTTCAAATAATATCTGTAAAAAGTATTATTTATGGAATTTCAGTGAACAAATTTTTTAAAAGTGTAGATTACTTACCAGACGAAAAATACTTATTGCCTTGAGTTCTTAAGCGAGAAAAAGGGAACTTGTCACACAGCCTGAAGATTTTGGAAGATTACAATTTCCTCATAAGCTGCCTTCACTAAGCAAGTCTCGTTTTGGTTTAGCTTCTAAATTTCGTTCACTCAAACATTGTCTAGGCTGATAGCTGACTCTGGTTATCTAGCGGTTTTCCTATACTGCTGGGTTAGAATAAATATAAAACGACAACATTATTAAACTATTATAATTATGAAAAGGTCAAAATTTTAAATTTTGCAAAAACAGGTTTAATTAATTAAATTTAGGCAAGTAAACCCGACAGAGTTAGTGTATAAAATACGTACCCTGATCGACTGACCCATTTCTGAACCCCAGAATTCCGGAATCACGCTAGACCAAAATAGTTTCCAACTCTGCACCCAGCATCTCCAATCTTTTCTCACTGATCGCTTCAAATCCTCCTTGGGAATCTCCTCTTCATGCTTCTTAATGGCGTACAAATGGAGCTCTACGATCTTCGATAATTAGCTCGTCAGAAATTTGCAAACCACTTCCGATTAATGTTGAGATGATGAACTTTGACATTGGGAGACAGGCTCGTTTTCTTTTAGTTCTCATCATCAGGAAGGAATAGGTTGAGTGTTTTCGAAGTCTAGGTAAACTGGTCAAATCCATTGACAAGCTCTTGAAGAGACGTCCTATTATGCGGCTCCTTAAATTCCAATTATAACTCTTTCGAGCCACCTCAAGGCCATAGGATTTTATGTTCTCAGTGGTAAATCCACGAACGATCTGCCCGTCCACTCGAATTTGCCTTGCTTTTGGAATCATCTTTTGTTTTAGCACAACCAGAGTAAACAGTAGTTGGGTATCAATCAGTAAGATGTTTGGGAGAGGCGGAAACGATTATGATTTTCAATGTCGATGTGTTTCTTTTGTCCACCCACGCGCAAATTTTCTTTGCCCATCTCGTTTGAACTCCAAGGTAATTAGGTTTTGAGCTAAAAATTGAGGAGAGAAACCATAAAATTCATTGTGGGGTAGACATTCTCATGTCGAAGGTGAGCATAGAAATTTTCTGACCTTGTTAGGAAAACAGAGATCTCTGGAATCATATTCACGAGCCAAAAAACGCTAAACCCAAATGGAAAAGTGGATCCAATTGGGATAATTACACGCCCAGTTAAAAATGCGAAATTAGTCGTCATCACATTTTTCTTGAGGATTTGGTTTAATCCATGAAGATTCAAGCTGTAGTTGTTTTCTGTCAAATGGGATACTTTGGTTAGAGTTTGTAATCCTTTCTGAAGTTTTTGATTGACTCCAGATCCTAGTAATTTTGGAGTGATGCTATTTGGTTGAATAGAGTCCATAATCGTTTTAACTGGCAGTTGACTTTGAGACCTTCCAAGACCGTTTTAAGTAACAGGTAGTCCTATACCAGTGAAAGAACCTAAATATTAAAAATTTGTTACTTTTGATTTAACTTAATTTTTGTTAGTTAATTTATTTATGAGTTGTTTTACCAGTGGTAACCAACTAGTGGTAATCCGGGATTCCAACAAATTTTCCCATTCGGGACAGGAAGTTATCACAGCAAGACAGTCATGTGGGGTCAGGCGTCGAAAAATGATATCTAACTCTGCTGACAAAAAAACTAATAAAATTTTATGAATTTAATCATATATTATCATTATCCATTTATTTGCTTAAATAAATCTAAATAATTTTTAGGTTTTACCTCAGCAGGCAGGACCGGGATAGTATTTAGTGACTTCAAACATCAAAGTTATAATACTACTCAACTCAAACTGCTTAGGTTGATTGTCAGCAACATTCTCCCCAGGATGAATCTCAACCAGTGCTTTTTTTGAAGAGGGTTCCTCCATGGTAACTGCTGATTGTGTAAAATTTGTACTATAAATTTTCAATCAACTAAACAGGAACAAATATAATTAAGTAACGAATAAATAAAAGTTGAATGCTCAATGTTGTGACGAGAATTTCTTTCGGTAATGCATGGAAAGGGTAGCTTGCAGCTGGCCGAGTAGCTAAATTCATTCCCATGTATTTCATGTGGGATGTTGAAAGCAGCTCTGAAGAATAGAGTCGGAAGATTTTGGAAGAGCACAATTTCCCCATAGCTTGCCTTCGTTAAGCAAGTCTTGGCCGTTCGAAGTTTGGCTTAGCCTTACAATCTCTTTCTACTAAAACAACGCTGAAGCTGATGAGCACACTCTGCTTTGTGTTGCAATGTTTGTTCCTACTTATGTATTCCCTTCAATTCTCCTTTAACCAATATGCAATACTGTTTTGAGTCAGTTTTTATGAGTTACAGTTGTAATTGTTTTCCTAATAAATGAATTTGAGTTGTGTGAACTCAAATAGTAGGGATTAAATGAACTCGAACATTCATTGTATAAAAAACATTCTCCTGAAATGAAAATAATTTAATGAAATCAGTTTAAAAACGAAGCATTTACCTGATTAACTCTGCTACTTCTTCCGTACATTTCCCAGAACATTAAATCTGGTTTTTTCCAATCGGGGTTGCTAAAGCAAAATGGTTTATATTTCGGTTCAGTAAAAATCAAGTGGAATCTGAAACGGTGAAGAAACAGTTTAGAACTAATAAATTTAAAAAATGAGGACAACCATCATGATATCAGATAATAGTTGCTTTGAATAGATTTGAGCGTCAGATCTTTCTTGAGTCGTTTCGGTTGTTGACAAATTTACGGTTCCATGAATCCCAGAAAAACACATTTTAACAAGATAGCCCTCATCGTAAGTATCCATAGCTTACCTTCAACAAGCCAGTTGGAATAGAAAAAATTCAAAGGATTTGCTCATAAAATTAGATGATTAAGGCTTTATCAAGTATATGCATGTATTTTATAGGATTGAGTGTACTGCAAAATGCAAATTAAATCAACCTTAGAAATAAATTGTTATTTTCGGAATTTCATTTATCAAAAGTTTGCAAAAACATGTTCCAAAGTTCAAAATATCCGTTTGCTTGAGAAGTTTCATTTCATTCCCATTAACACTGTCCTTTCCTGTAACCCCTTTCAGATGATGAATTCACTTCATTTCCAGATCGTAAAACCAA
Organism: Orchesella cincta; assembly: GCA_001718145.1. Lineage (NCBI taxonomy): Eukaryota > Metazoa > Arthropoda > Collembola > Entomobryomorpha > Orchesellidae > Orchesella > Orchesella cincta. The sequence continues at coordinate 13,128 of LJIJ01001371.1, forward strand.
TTCGGAAAAATTCCATCCACTTAGAATCTTTATTTTTATATGAAATCTTCAATATTTTACATTAAGGAGGAACGTGATATTTCCTCATGTTTACTCTTGATATTGATCCAAGCCCTGCTGTAAGTAACTTCATTTCACTCACGCTTTGAACTACTACAATAAGAAAGGAGAGACGCTCCTAGCAAAATATCAAACATGCTGGCAAATCTCAATTTTTGGGCGGAATCGTTACATACATAAGCATTTACGCATCGACTTTATCGCTCGGGATATTAAATATGTTATAGCATACAAGTGACAACGTTTGGGTTGAATATCTCAGTTAATATGAGAAAGTACAACAGTGTTACGGAGTCCTAAAACGTGATAGAAGCTGAAAAGAGCTAACATCAATTTTTTAAATGAAATCAGCATCACATTGCAGACCGGAATATGGGATATCATCAAATATTTAGGTGAAGAGTCAGCGGAACTCGAACTGCTACAGTTTTCCAGCGTCACGTTAATGCACCGGGATGAGTGATACGTTTGCATTGGGGAGTTCATCAAAGACTCGGTAATGGACTGTAGGAAATTGTTTGCATCCTCTGAGCAAAGTACCTTTGTCACGTCGTTTAGGCATTGGTTGTAACGACTACGAACGCTTTGGGATTCAAATAAAACAATTTGGGAGTTTTCAAAACTATTTTGTTTGATGTAATTATGTGTAGTAAATGATTTGTAAGTTATTACCAACAAAGACTCAGCGTATCTCTTGCATGGTCAATTCGTTTAAGAGTGTTGCTAAATTTGGTGTTGCAGATATCCCAAGATGGAGAAATCCTTTGGTAGCAGTTGGCATGTTTAAGATATTCCTCCCGAAAATTGTTTTCCGTGCAAATAAGTTTGTAGAGCTGTATAGCCCCGGTTATTGAGCTATCTATTCTTTCTTGGCCGGCTTTCGAGAGACAGGTACGGGACCAGTTATCGACGCAATCCATGCCGCTGATGAAAAAACTGAAAGGAAGTTCCAAATTATGGATAATTAATTTCAGAAGCTGAGCCGAAACGTTTCACAATATGTTGTATTCTGCAACACTGTAGAAGAAGAGAGAAGATTGAGGGTATTTTTTTCAAAAAAATATTTGGAAGGTAAACAAATTCATGCTTATTTTTTAAATAATTGCAATTGCGAATTCTGGAACAGTTTTTGTAATCTTCCATTAAGTTCCATTTAATACCGATTAAAATCTACCTTTATAAAATCACCAAATCATGAACAAATAATGTTGAACTTACACACACGCTTCTTCAATTTTCTGGAGACTTGAAGGTATTCCATTGATGGCTGCAGAAGAAAGCGTTTTCCAGCATTCGTCAAGCTCTTGCACTACTGTATCGTTGCAAGAAGTTGAATCCGATACATTTATACCATTTCCATGTGTTGCTCCAACAAATATCAGTAGAAACACTAAGTTATAATGAAAATACATTCTGAACTACAGGTTAACGTTCCGAACGGAATTTTATTCTACAATAATTATAACTAGTGTAAGATTTATCAAAAATGCTAAAAATGTTTACACACAAAACACTTCGTTATGTATTGAATGAGTGAAGAATTGTTTTTTAAAAATGCAAGCGCAGAAAATTTTAAAGTGATCCGACCTGAAAGAGCTACAGCTCACGAATGGGAGAAAGCTCTCTCTTCTGCTTGGCGTTGGTTTACAAAATGTCTTTCTTTCTGCAAAAGAACTGCTGTATGGATTTTTCGTTGATGCTGGTGTAATAAATACTATATAATGTTGAAATTCTTGTTGAACGACTTGCGCTCATCCTTTTTCTTGTGAATCTTTCAGTCTTTTAGTTATCCTGAATGATTTTCACGTATCTCGTTTGGAAATAATAAGTAGTCATGTTTAAGTTGATTAGCAGTTAGGTATTACCTCATGCAGTTCTGTATAAAGTTACTCCGACTTTGGGCAATGTATAATAGTAACTATACGCTTAAGGAAGCTATTACTGATATTACAAAAAAATTATGCAGTAATAAAACACCAAAAATAGTATACATATAATATACTACTAACAAATATGGAAACAATATCTGTTCACGTACTTTCTCAAAATATTTGTTTCAACAGGTTACAGACGCATGGAAGAGGAATACAGCTTGCAAAAGGGTAAAGGCATTTGTATCACATTTGATATAACTTTTCGTCGTTTCAAGAAGCTCACAAAAACACTCTACTTTGAAAGGAAAACCTTAATAAAGTGGCGTTCCACTGATCCACTTGAGAGACCGTAAGCCCTGAAAAGAGTTTCCAGGAATGTATGTCGTTTTCAACGCACCAGATAACAGAACTGGGGCTTTACCGCAGACATGCTCAAACAATAGTCATTATATATATTATAAATTCCCTATAGTGCGTGTGTTGTGAATACAGCTTCCAAAATTTTGTCATACAAATTGCGACTATTTATTAATTAGAGTTGTAAAAAAATCTCTGAACTGAAAACGAAAAGAGGATCTAAACCCACCCGCAACAAAATGAGAGAAAGTATACCTTTTTCTTCTTTGATTACATTTGTTAAGTATACTTATGAAAACCCTTCAGAATTGCTTAGCAGTAAACTAACGAATAGCAATATTCGTTAGTTTTGCTCAGCTAAGAGATGCAAAGTCTAAACATTTAGAATTCCACGACTTTTTAGAGACACACTTTTATATACATGGTAAGCTAGCTTATGTAACTTTCACATGCTCATTTTACGGCTTCTATACATTCAAATCAGCACTATGTTTGAGTATTCTAACGACTGTATTCCATTCAATTGCTAACAAACAGGTTGATAATCTTGCTTCATTCTTATTAATCAAAGTGCATTAACAAACTTTAAAGACTTTTTAGTAATGCTGTTGGAATCAAATCACCCACCTTTTACCATTTCCGGAATACACTCTGCAGATAATAATTACATTTGCACCTTTTAACTTTCCCCTGACTATATTCCAGATCAACATGCGTTAACACCTATTTTTATACAGTCTCTCAAATCTTAATTTACGGTTTACCCATTCCTTCTTCCTTATGTGAAATACGAAAATGTTATGTTACTTCATATGCATGCTGTTGGTTTTTCTAAAATACATCAAAATTTGTCAATTTCTCTCATGTAACACTAAACTAATGTGATTTTTGCTGATGCTGATGCAAAATCTATCTTGAATGGAACATTCTGTATGGTAACTTGTTTGTGTATTTGAGGATTTTTTATGTTGATTTTAAATTATTCGTGTTTACAATTAGCAACTAAATTTACACCAAGAATTCGTCTGTTTTGAACCGGGTATCGTTTAAACTAATGACATTTAGCTCCGTAAGCTTCGAAAATGGCAGCAATACCAAAGAATTTGTACATTAGTGTTTTGCGTTCATGTTTTTAATCGTATAAATATGTAAGAAGGGTTGTGAAATTTATTACACATAAAAACTAGCTCGTCTTTGATTTACCAACCTGCAAACATGTACCTAATAAAGGATGTGATGTTTTTATCCAACTTCAAAGACCACTAAGGTACTCAGCTACAAAACCATTGGTTCGTTTGTTTGATGTTGTTCTGGATTTTTAAGCAATATAGTAAGGCACGTAAACATCTACCCAATATTAAATGTAATACAACACATCACAGAATTTTTAGGGCTGACAGTTGCAGATTTCTGGATCCCCTTTGGCACACTACTATGAAAGATACGCTTGCAATCAAGATGATTGCATTGAGACCGCATCAAGGAGATAAAAGTCAAATTCAGATAAATCAGTGGTTTTCTTCTTGTCCAACCTTTGTCACGTCGTATATGATTTGCGTTCTACGAGAAAAAAGTAAATCAGTATTTAAACTTGTAATAAGCAATTTTATTGATAGTAGTAAGCAGTTTTATTTAACAACACTTGTAAAGCAATTTAAAAGTAAGAAGAACAACTCCTCCATGGGGAGTATGTTTGTACTTAAGTTTAAATAAATTTAGTATTAAAAGCATCACCGTACGGAGAAATTATGCAATGTTATTTTAATTCAATCCGACATTCAAAGTATTATTTTCTACGAAATTTTGCATGGGTACAGCTACCAATCAATACCTCAGAAATTGCAGTTCACATCATGCACATTCTCATTTCATTATGTAAACCGTTGGAATGCTGATTTGTTTCTATCCAAAACATCTATTGCATGCCAAAGAAAGCTAGAGCTAATCAAACATATTCATTGGGAAATATTGCAAAATCCATATTTACATCAGCGAAGGTGGCAAATGTTGAGCTTTATTTATTGAAAACAATTTAAATACGTTCAATGCTGAAAAATTAGTTCTGCCCAGCCATCCATATTCCAATATGTTCGTTCACTCAATGTTGCATTAAATACGGTTCTTCAATTAGAAACATATTTAAAATTTTACAAGCCGCACAAACAGCGTAAGCATCTTGTGCTTATATAACCTTTTGTATTTAATATCATACCAATGCCTAGAAGACTCTCATTGTTTCACATACAGAAATTGATACATTTCGATCCTTTTCATAATGTTACTCCAGCAAATATAAAAACACCGTTAATAATATTGGATGGAACGTACAAAGCTGCTTTTTAGACACCTCGTACCATATCTCAATGCGAAACTGTAACTAATAACTTGGAACTGAAAAAAGCTTTTAGACGACTTCAATAGGTTTTTATGCGAGATGATCTTTCTGTACATTGATTAAAAACTGAACCATACACTCCGTGGAAAAGACGTGGATTACAAGCTATAAAGGGGTATCGAATATACCTAGAAATGGAAAGTTGATGGGGAAACAGAACACGACTAATATGAAAAAATAGTTTTGGTTTTTATTAAATTGAAAAAATCAAACAATGTTTGAAGTTTTTTTGGAACCCTATTATTGTTAGTATTTACTCATAAAAATATTTAGCAGCTACACAAAACTATATAGTCTATACACACAACAGCTCATAAAAATGCTTTCAAATTTGCCGTTCTTATGTAGTTCTGCGAAAGGTTATTATAGTAATCAGGTTTCAGACGGGTAGAAGTATGCTTTGTGATACTTACATAGAGGTAGAGCTTTCATTTTACAACGTAACAAATGTGAAATTTAACAAGACACTCCTGAAATATTAGAATGTTGGTTTTTTACCAAAGCCTTAGAAAAGAGCATTCACTCAACGATTCCTTTTGAGGATGTGTTCGTTAGCTAAAAAACATACGTAATGTCAACGCAGGTGAATAGTTGCCTCTATAAATTTATACTGCGTAAAGTTTATACATATGCGGGAAGAATTGAACTTTTTATGTTATTAGTAAAATTGAAAAAACGTGTACTGTTTTATGAACTTTGTTATAAACAAAATGTTTTGTGTAATATGAGACCAATATGGCTCACAATTTAGAAACGATTGGATTATCATACATGTTATTAAAATCGGTGTTCAGGCATATATTTTATGTATGGCCATGTTGGGTATTTCGTTGATGAGACCCTTTACTCTACAACTGGATTCAAAAGAACTTAACCTTTCGATTAAAGTCTAGCATTCCTTTTAGGAGGGATACAAAACTGTGGGTGTAAGAAGGGTTTGACCATCTCAAACTGGACTTAAGATGAGTATTGTGCTAAATGTTTAAGTAAAAGTTTTCATACAATTCAAGTATTTTTCATAATCACTTAAGTTTGTTTATGTAATTTTTACAGTTCCCAGCAATCAGTTGAAAATATTATCTTCAAGCCTACGTATTTTTTTCTGTAGACTATCTGAACAAGAATACTGTTCTATTATAACGTATTACATAAAGTTCAACAAGCTCGTACACACTTTTTCTTTGAAGTATAGTACTCCATCGTGCCAATGTGTTTCAGACCTCTGAAGTGGAACGGCATTTGGAAAAGGAAAGTTCTGAGAAAAATTTTTCTAAGTAATTTTGGATATATCAGTTGTGCGTCATTTTGTTTATGTCTAAATTCATCATTCAAAATAAACAAATGGAGCCTTTTCTTCATGTTTAATAAATCCTAGTTTCAAATTTGAGTGTCATAATATTTTTGTTAACAAGGTGCTGAATCTGCGAATAAGTACAAAAGAGCGAAAAAGAAGATTAACTCCCTAACATGTATATAAAGCAGCTAAAATATACTCATGTATTTCCCAGAAATATCATTGTTGTCAACAGGTATCAAACTCGTAGAATGATTCCACCTCAGCAATACATGGTAAGGGTATTTGAGCCACTGTTGTCAAAACAAAATTGGTTTTTGACAAAGCTCAAACAAACATTCACACATGAAAGGGAAACCGTAAACAAGTTTCCTTCCCACTCATTCATATGAAAGACTGGAAGCCTTCCAAATGAGTTTAAACGATTGTTCCTATATAAATTCCTACATCGTTTGAGTAGAGAATTTTACCCGGACGAAAATATTATTAGTACTTCTAACTTCAGCTTGCAAACGTGACTCGGTGTCAATTTACATTGTGGAAATATTACTTATGAATTATTTATAAGGAGTTGAAATTCTCTTTGAGAGTTAATACATCCTTGTGCGTTTTTCGGCCGTATGGATGATCAACTGCAACCGACAACAGCCATTTCAGCAAGCAGAAACAAAGTCCATAGCTGCCGGATTTATGAAACCAATGCTCTTGTCTATTTGGTGTGTGGCTGTTCACACTAATTTTGAGAACGTTTTGTTTTTTATTTTACGAGTTTAATGCATTTCACTGTATTAATTAAACTTCATCGTTAGTAGCCAAACATTTTCAACAAACAGTTTGAGCTCATGGCAGTTTATATGAAACGTCGAATTGGTATTTTCCCCCTTATCACCTGAACCAAGCCAGAATCACCAATCAAGTTAATTGTACCCGAAACATTGTTGAGCAGAGTCACAACATAATAATATGTTGTGTGTTGAGCAAAATGCAGAGTCCTCAGATTATAAATTGCTTTGGCATTATATTGCCAAATGTTTGCAACCAGGTACATTTGTTCACTACTAGTTTTAAAAAATTAATTATCTATTTCATTCCAAAACTGAGATACTTGTTTTAGACTCTGTTTTGTGATGTTACGAAACGTGTAAGAGTTTCAAGAACTATATTTACAGTAACTTTTCTTCAGGGATAGCTGGCAACTTACAATTTTTATTGCACACTCTTCAGAAACACTTACTTCCGCACTCAACGTTTTATTCAAACGAATATTCGTGATAACATCAAGTAATTTGTAAGAAATTACATGCAAGTCTTTTGAGTTTTTTCCGGACTGGGTGGTATTCCATGAACACTGCAGGTAGTCCAGCATTCGTCCCGTTCCTTCAAAACTTTATCATTACATGAAACGTGTGTGTCGTATATTACAGTTCAGATCCATCCAAAAAACTGCAATAATAACACTAATTTACACCAAATAACGAGTGCAGCAAAGTGAAAGCATGGTGTATAACGTGAGCCAACCTCACCGCTAGCTCTCTAGTTTAATTCCCTTTGGCAAAAGTCATTTACTGTTATGTTGCTAAACATTAGGATTCTTTTCCAAGCTGTGAAGTTCCTATTGTTTTTATTGTCTGCTGAATTCATGTGATGCTAATAGGAATCTGGAGTGTGCTGAACCTGAAAAGTTTTTTGTAACATAATTGTTAACTGCTTCAATTTAGAAAATTTAAACACGTTTTTGAGTATAGAATCTACTGCGGGTTCCTGATTTCAACAAATGCCCCGAGAGCACCAAATAAAACAAACAAGGATGTCCAGTTATTTCATTATGCTATTATATTCAGCATTTCACATCACATTACCTCGGCTGATAGCCCTGTCCAGCATGCATAACTCACATACGTCTTTATTACTGGCATAACCGTTATTTCATCTCAAATACACACATCAGGTCGATTTCAAAAGGCTGATGAAACTACTCTTATATATTTTGCTGCTTTATTAACATTTTTACTTTCATCCTAATATTATTCTTATGGAGCCAGGTCTTTAGTACTCTCGAAAGCAATGATGGAGTTCAGGAAAGTAAAGCAAATAGGCCAGTCGAAATGAAACAAGCTAAGGTATTTGAAGCCTATTAAATACTGGTTAGGGAGTTTCACCACTGCAAAAAAACATACGTCACTTGTCCATAATCCTTGAGTACACCAAACAAGCATTGTATCATGGTTGGTGTACATGAATCTACATAAATCATAAAAAATTGTCCGAAAAAATATAGAAAAAAGTCTCACTCTGCCCCCATTGAATTTTTTTAAATGCATCAGTATTAGGTATTTCTTTTTCAGACAGACAGGCATGTCAATTTTAGTCGACAAATTCATCATCGTAAAATCAATTTTTTTGTGTTGGTTTTGCTGGCCAAAAAGTAGCAACATATTATATTTAACAAGTATGGTTAATCTTACATTCTTAGTTCTAAAAAGTAGAGCACTTATACTATTCATAGCGCTTCATTAGAAAATGTAATTTTTTTCTGTGAATTTTTTTTTTCAATTGTCGTCTACAGGTTTAAACAATGTTTTTAGTATGAACGAAAATATGACAGCGCATGGAATACTAGTATATAGCTACACATTCAAGTTTTAATCAAAACGATGTTCAACTGAAACGAAGAGTCAGAATGTATATGGGAAATGTACACTTTTTAATAATTTTAAGTACATCAGTTACTACATAACTAAAAATAACATCTGAACAAAAATGTTACAAGAAAATAAATTTTTGTTTCAATATTTCAAAAAGTAACAAAAAGAGGACAAATGGACAAGACAAGGCTTTAGTTGGAAAATGTCAAAGTTTCAGTCTTGATTTTGCCTTTGGATACTAAGCACTACCTGGTTTTCATAACCTCCCACATGTTAATGGACATTGCAATTCAGCTAAAACATGGACATCGGTCAGGCGTTTCTCAATACACTCCGTTTCCACCAAATATTCGTGGAGTTGCCCTTCTACTTCGATCCCAATACTGGTAAATTGATTGGGAACAAGTATCTTCAACAACGATGGAAAATGCCAGTTTGGCACATATATAATAGTCAAATGGTTCTTTTCTTCGTATATGTCATCTTGCATTTAATATCCTTGCAAAAATTCCCAATGGCTGAAGTAGCCGAGGAGATTGCAGTGTACGCGTTTATTCTGAGTGGAGCATTATTGGTGCTAGCTACATTCCTCACTATCGAACAAAACCCACCTTATCTGGCAATGGTCACAACAGAAACATTGTGGGCGGGAGGAATACGCTACAAAGGTTCCGTTTAAAAAAAAATTAGGTATTTTCAAATCAAATCTAACTTTTGGTAAATGTTCACAGGTTGGCCAACTTTAAAACGTATTCCTCAGTTCCCAGAAATGTTTGGCTACGGCGCAGTTGCTGGATTCTACATGATTGTTGGAATTTCATATCTGTTCCCAATGCTTCGTGACTACGATCCCTTTTCAAGGTTTGTGAGGAGTTACATCCCCCTGTCAGGGTTATCAAGGCGACTCGCTGCATCGGCTATCATGGGTACGTATGTCTTGTTCGCAATTCCAGCAATCTCAAATGAAGTCATTCTAATGGCGGCGGCAATAGTCGTATTTGGAAAGCTACTGGGAGAAATTGAAAAACTGAACTTGAATGAAAATCACCGAATCGATGAAGAAAACACTGACTGGTTTCAACGTCTGGTTTACACACTTCTCACAAAAATTCCATTACTAAAGCAAATTGTGAAAGGAGGCAATCGTAGCTTTCCAAAATGGTATAAAAACTCAATAATAACGCCCGTTTTCCGGAAACAGGAAGAAAAGCAACATCGCACAATCAATGAGAAATTCAAGGATCAGCTCCAATTCCATAATCAGTTGTATATCATCATGACATCCTGCAATTACGGAGGGCGATTATTCTTCCCACTATTTGCACTTCTCGGAATGGCCATCACAGTTTCAATGAATTATGCAGTATTCATGCTGTATGGAGTTATGGAACTACCATTGTATATATTCTGTTGCTTCATTGATTCACTGACGTACGTCCTCATCTTCTTCTTCTGCTACCATGGCACAAGGCCCTTGGTCCTCTCATCAAATATGATTGACTTCTGGAAAGGGAAGAAAATGGGAAAGGCGGAAATGAAAGCGACAATAGCTATGAATCCAGTTGCGTGCAAGATTGGGAGTTTTTTCATGGCAAAAAAGAGCACCGCATTAGATATTATCTCAACAATTCTAGACTACACAGTTAACTTTGTAATGATGTAAGCATTGAAACCATGTTTCAGCTTGAAATGTTTTTGCGTAATTTTCATCACTTATACAGTTTAGGCTTGTGTTTCAATGCTCAACGTTTCACGATTTATCGGTCAAATTTTTGCTAAATATCACTAATGTTCTTTTTTGTCTTTGTTAGATTTTGGTATGTGCATACATGTACAGTAGATAGCAAATTCAATTAAACTAAATATGTTATGTATATGAAAATAAACCGAGTCAAAGTAATTTGAAGTCTCCAGGCTAAACGCTGTTAAATCCATGAAGCATTAAATGTAGTAGCTATTTTTAAGAAATATTTTTTTGATTACAACTCCGGTTACGACTTTTTGAATACATACATAAGCATTAGTATTCTTAGCACAGGCCAAAAAATTTACATTAAACGCTGTATTGATTCCCCCCTTTAATATTAAAAGCAAAAAGTTAAAAATTAACATCGTACTTATTAAGCATCCAAATAGTCCATCATTTTTCATTTAGAAAAACATGGAAATACTAATAGAAGTTTGAAATTAATTTTAAAAAGGTAGCCCAAAAAATTAATTATTTAGGATTTTTCCTTGTTTTTAAAACTCAGAACATATATGTTTGAAATTGTATCCATGCTTAGTTTTATATAAAACTCCCAACTTTTTAAAAGAATATTGGTGTACTGACTTTTCGTTTCAAAGGTTCCCATGCATATTTTCGAAAAACTGAACTACGGACCAGTAGAAACCTTTTATTCAAACAGTTACCATTAGTGAGCCCGGATAAGAAAACCCAGTATTAAATCCGTTTATAGCTTTTAAGATACACCTTAGTAAATTCTGGAATAACTCAAAACATTCAGTGTTTCTAGCCATTTTAATAAAATGTTGACAGATATAGCTTATCAGATACTTCGTTGCCAACTTCATTATAGCAATAAATTATACTCAGGTGTGTTTGCGTGGGATGATCAGCAGAGAAAAGTAATCGTCACATCAAAAACAACAACGCAGCACTCCGTATTCTGCATTAATTTTTATAGCTTTTATTCCGTTTCTCCTATTTCAAATTATTAGTGAGCATATCAAAGCAGCATCTAGGGATTCAGGACTAGTTCCTTCTTGTATTCACGCTTTGTGCGATTATGAACATGCTTCTCTGCATTAACATGCTGATTTTTCGAAAAGAATATGTATGGTTTTCAAATGCAGTTTTCAGCTATTCTCATCAACAGCAGGTCAAATGTCAGCCCAGAAACTATGAAGAGTTTGCGTCAAGAAGTAAGCAGCTTGAGCTTTTACTACTTTTAATTCTACTCTCATTTCCAGTTGCAGGACAATTTGTTGGACTGCATGGCGCTGTGTTTTGCGACTGGCCTATGTATTTTCCATCGGTTTTAGGAAATGTTAGTATTTCGGTTCGGTTCTCTGCTATTAAATGATAAAAAGCTACTAGACGGGGCAACAACAATTGTCCTTGTTTGTTTTTCATGTATTGGATCAATCGCAATGGGAGTAAGCTTGTATATTTGGGGACTTCCACACCGAGCTGGTGTTAAGATTTTGAAAAAGATTAAGTCTAAAAATTGGGGTAGGCGTAGAAATAATCTTGAGATGACCAAGTTTGCAAGGAGTTGCAAGCTAATGTGTATAAATTATGGGAAACAATACACCGTGAGCAGAATCACAGTCGTTAATTTCTTCAAGAATGTGACTGAAGGCACGCTTTTGACAATGTTAGCTATTCAATAAAATGTTTAAGTGTGTAAGAAAGGGTAACAACATGTAAATCTCTGTAAAATACCCTTGAAAAGCATTAAGTACGTCATGCTTACGTGTCAATTTAAAGCTTATGTGTAAACTTAAAGCTTATTGAAGGTTATCAAATGATGTTATATATGTGTCTAAATTGTAATCTAATATATGACGTTCTGTGTTTGTATTTCAATGGAAATAAATATTACTTTTTGCCAGGATTAAAAATCAGAAGCTGCTAAACTGTTAACATAAAATAGTTTTCTATGTTTGAAGCGGATATTTGCGTTCATGTTAACCACCGGCCACCAAACACCGACTTTATTTATATTTGTTCATAGAACAGCCTTGCACCAGGTAACAGTATTCTCCGCGGGATAAAGTTGCAAAATGAATGTCGTAAAAGAGCTACAGACGTTGAATGGGAGAAAGTAGTGGCTTTCTCTTCGTTTCCGTTTTCTGGCAAGTCCCAACTCTACTGAAAGTGAAGGTAGGCATATGAATTAAGTATAGCACACACTTCAAGTTTGCACACGGGCTCCCCTCATCGGAGATTTGCCAATGTATACCAAACTCGGGACAGTTTGTGTGGGTACACACTAGGGGAACTTATGTGCAGAAATACCATAGGAAAACATTTAGCAAAAACACCCGAAATTTCAAGGTGCATTCACATTAATCTCCACCTACCTCAAAATCACTACATTTCTGAGTGTTTCTGACTGCTGCGCCAAATGTTTCACAAAATTTTAGATTAGAAACTATTGTTGACAGACACGTCTTATACATTCAGAGTCACCTCATTTAAGCCTATGATAGAACCTGAGTCAATATTCGACAATGTGTTTGATGTTACAGCAATTCCAGCATGGAGAAATCTGATCCTAGTTGCGGTTGGCATGTTTATTGTTATATTTAAGAGGTGTATAGGAATATTTACACTGTTCCAGTAAGACAGACCTTTTTCACAATCTTCGGGAAGACACGAGCGAGACCAGTTGTTGACCAATTTACGGTAAATTTTTAATTTTTATTTAAAAATAACTTGAAAAGTTTCTCCATAATCAACATACATTTTCCACTTGTTAAAGTTAAAAATGCTGCTTTTCATAATTGTTAGACAATTTATTTTTAAGTAAGCATCACAACTTCGGATTGTTGAATCAAAAAACTTGCAAATGTTGTTGTAATGTAGCGTGGCCATTAACAAACATTTGAATCTTGGGTTAAGTGGCTTAAGTACGCGCTGCAATACGAGTGTGTGCTCAGTTAGAGTTCCCAGCTTTAACTTGTAACACATAGTTAGATTCGTGCTTTCAAATCTAGGATTTCAAGGATTGAGAAAGTCACTTCACTCCAAAAAGTTAAAATTGACGTCATTAGCAATAAGTTAAATAATTAAAATTGATAAATAATAATAAATAATTCATACTTTAAATAAACAATAGCCTTAATCCTGATTATGCCTTTTCCATTATAAAATACTTTTTAGCTCTCCTCAAGATTCCCTTCCAGTATTCATATAGCCCATCTGCTGCTTTATCGTTGTAGGAAACTTTTGTTTCATAAATAATCAATAAAATTTGATCACTTCCACAGATTGTTCACGTAAAAAGTAATAAAATACCTAATTTATTTTGAAAATACATTTTTACAAATACATTAATGGAACCCTAAAAATTGCACTTCATATAAATTTGATGAAAAGGCAAAAGCTTTCAGACGACTTTCCACTAGACGTCTTGTTTTGCTTCCAAAACAATGTTTTCAAGTCTATGTGTTGTAATAAGGTAGTAAACTAAATTTTTATAAACGCAGAAAAACACACAAGAGATAGTGATAGTGAGATTGTGATAGTGTGTGTTATACTATAAAAATAGAGAAAGCATTCCGTTCTCTGTGCTACTTTTCAAACGAGTCTTTCCAGTTCCGATAAAAGAGGGATGTCACGTCAGTTGTTTCAAATCTGAGCTTTATAAATAATGAATGTAGAAGTTTTCGTTAAAAACATTTATCATGGAAAGGAAAATCAGCTTTCTTCATTGGATTTTTTTTTCGACGAAGGAAGAACATTTGTTTGATAGTAACAGCAATCCTGAGTACTAAAATGTAATTATTAAAGTTTAGAATTTCTGCTGTTTTATTGCAATTGGGGTTGAAATAGTTTTTTTTGCTTGTTAAAGTTTACAACAGAATGAGGTAGGTATGACATTTCATACCATTTTTTCAATTGTCATGGTTGTGCAGACAGTCGAGCATATATTTGGTTTATTCTCCTTATAAAAATAATAAGTTCATTACCATCGAGTCTGATTCATCATGACTGGTAGATTAGCTGCTCGCAAGAGAAAATGAAGCTACATCTAATATTAGACTTACCGACGTATTTGACCATATAGAAGTAAAACTGGAATGTTCGTAAGTAAAGAAAAATTCATTAAAAGAAAGTTTGAGTCTCCTTGCTTTTCAAGAAACGTAAATTCATTAGGTCTAATTCAAATACAAAAAGGTTAAGCCAGAATAATACGAAATAAAACAGAAGATTGGGGGAAAATTTCTTTCTCTCAATTGGTTTCTCTTTGCTGACATGGGGGAGATATTTTCAAGGACTTTCACCAACATTGTTGTTATCTTGAATTGAAATAATTTAATTAAAAATCATTAAGGAATTTGAGTAATAGAAGTTGCTAGATGTCAAAATGTTTCAGACCACCTACTTCGGTTCTGATTTTATGGAAATCTCACCACCGCTTATTCCCATATGCTTAAGTTCATACATGTGTTATCAATACACTAGAGTATACCAAATTTGCCCCTTTTAATCTAATACATATTTTCTCTGATAGAGCATTCTGCATTTATGACAGATATTTTGAGTCCCCCAGCTACAACAATCAAAGGAAACCCAACCGTTACAAGGGATCAAATAAATTTTTTTCAGTTTGTTTAAAACACAAGCTACTAATTGATGCTACGTTACATCTTCACAATCGGGAACAACTTTTGCTTAGCTTGTATTTTGGTCCAATTAAAACTAAGTTTAATTTTTTCCGCTATAATGGTTAAGCAAAGTTTAGTTTGTATTTTCTGTTTTTGACACTTTTTTGCACAGCATAAATGCAATCTAACCACCATATTTAAAATAATGATATTGACCTCGGCAAAACTCTTGTCGGCATAAAAAGATTAGTGTAAGTAGGTCATAGCAATGTAAGCAACTTGCATTGATGCAACCTACAAAAAGTCTCATTTTCAAGGATTTGCTTTTGATCAGGGGCACACCAGATATGGATGTATCTGCCGCAGATAACAAAACCACCCAACTCACTATATATAGAACAAACCAAGTGTATTACACGATACAGCTGGGAGTCTAGCCAACAGCTTTTAAAATTCAATTACCATTTGAAGCAGAAAATCCAACCAAGCTGGAATAAAGTTTTCATATGGTTTCACTCCGTTTACTTTGTTTTCAAAAGTACGTAATGCCCTTTGATGTTTGCATAAAGTAATGAAAACTTTGCTTGAAAATATGCTAAATCCTTACTCTTTACAACAGCAAACACCCAGAAAACAACATGATCTTTTTATCTCAATTTTACAGCTAAGTCAAAGAGATGCTCAGCTTAGCTTTCATGATGCATTTGGAGATTTAGACGTTTTCTGGTGCTTCAAGTCACACATCAATGATGCTCTTTTTAAAGAAAATCTGGGCTACCGTTGCGAATGACTTTGACATCGAGAAATGTTGTATGAAAAACGCCAAATGGAGACTCAAGCCGTTGACATTTTATCTTTTTTACCAACATCAACCAATCCACACTTCGAAAAACAACAGAAAGAAAAAAACATATCAGTGAAACATAAGCAATGAAAGAAATATGTTTATCCATTTTACTCATAGCAACTTGTAATACTTCTTTTTCATTAGCAACCAAGCATTCATATAGCAAAAATGCATCATAATAGGTTTTTATTTTATGTGTACACATTTACGTACATACTAACATACCTTACAAACACGTTGGAGTAATAACGTACTACTCTGGTAACAATTAACATTCATTATTGTATAGCCACAAAAGGCCTCTTACAATGGTATATTCTCAAATGTTACCAACAACTATAGTTGAATAGATAATAAAACCCCGGAACAAATGGGATGTGAAACGTCATCAAAAATAGAACGTGGAGATCCATCTGCATCAGTTTCACAAACAGGTCACAAGTTAAAACATTGCCGGAAGTAAAAAATGCTGCTCATGTAATGTGTATGCTTACGGAGCCATCCTATGTAAAGATATCTACTGGCATGCTAGAGAAAATCTTGAGTTGTAACCTTAAAAATTATCTGAAATGCTCAAACCACACTTTCATTTCACTATGTAAGAGCTCGGAATGCTTATTCCCAATATTTTTTTAACCTGAAGTATCTATCAAAGGGAATCATTCAATCAAAAATATTGAATGAGACACGTTGCAAAACCCAATGTACGCAATGTATTATTTCAAAACACTAGCTTCGAATTGCAGATCTGTGCAAGAGACATGTCTGCATAGCTAGCATAAAGAGATTGGTTTGATGCACAACATCAAAGAAAGCGTTATGCTTAACTCCTACTTTTTATGCATTCCATTATTTATGAGCCACCACTTTCACTTGGGCAAAAAATTGTTTTGCGACTCATTTTGCTCAGCCATCTGTACTTCGTTTCCAGGTATTCATTGATTCAGTTTTGTATGCATTGAATATTTTTTCATGCATTATATGCTTACAGGATTGCAGGTAAAATATAGGGAGCCTGAATGACCAGGGAGCTCAATAGCTAAGCGATTTAGCACGCATGAAACCCATCTCCTGCTAGGGTGACCAGATTCCCAAATGCTCAATGGGGGACAGGTCAAAAAAAATTAGCTATAAAAATATATGTATACAATCTCTGATGTCCAGCAGTAAAAGATAAACCACCTTCCGACTTTTTGCATTTAGAACCAAGAAATTCATTATTTATGTGGAAATTAAAGCAGGTATTTCTCAAACGCCGACTGTAGACAATTTGAACACCAAAATTTGACATTGCGTATCATACAATTAATTGCGCAAATAATACTATCAACAGTGCTTACAAAAGGCATCAAAATTGATTATCATAAAGGTGCCTAAAAAGTTTACCAAGGCACCATATGCGTTGCCGCGATTTTGGACCCCCCAAATTTCGAAATTCGGGAATTCCAGAATGGATGACGTTTTTTGTTCATCACCTTCTTTTAAGGGCGCCTTCGATGTATGAGTGTGTAATGGGTCAGTTTTGGACTAAATGTTTCAGGAAATGGGTTTCAAAATTCGGGAAATTTCTATTTTCCGGGAAAATTGCGTTGGAGGTCTACGAATTTTTTTAGGCACCTTTATTAAAGGTTATGGATAACCTTAAGGCTACTACAGTTTTCAGCCTACGCGCTAAATCGTCAAATCGTAGTACTTCTAAAAAAAAGAGTATATATTTAGACTTTCTAATGCAAAAAATACTGCTGGGGGCCTAAAAGGACTGTGTGCACGAACTTAGAAGTCCTTCAAACAAACAGCCTCACAAAAATGCTTGAGCACTTGAAAATTATGAGAATATCATCCAAATAACTGACATTGTTGCTAACATTATGAAAACCATCTTCCAAAAACTATAAGTTTTAGCTAAAATTTAAAAGAATCAGAGGCAAATTCATAAAATTTCATTTTGGGGGACTTTGGGGCAAACTCTCGCCTCAATGGGGACACGATTGGGGGACACTTTTTCGTCGGTCGAGGACAATTGTTTCAATGGGGGGACTGTCCCCGTAATGGGGACGTCTGGTCAGCCTATCTCCTGCTCACTGCTGACATCTTATTGGTGTGCAATAGTGAAAGGACAAAAAGGAATGATGTTACATAGAGACTTAGACACATAGGTAACTTTTTGATAGCGTTGCTATCAAAATTGTGTTTATATAACAAATTTCGCAATAACCAAATCATTAGCCAACGACTAGTACTTACTCATACGGTTCCTGAAGCAACAGATCATGGCTGGAAGAATTCATCCGCTTTCTCTTTGCTCCGGTTCTATTGCACAGATTTTCGGAAATAAAAGGGCATATTACCTGATACATGGTGTGTTATATGCTTCATGGCCATTGATAATATGGTAAAGTATATGAGTTCTATCGAAACTTGTTTTTTCTGTCTGTCTGGAAAATTATTTTCACTACACATCTGAGAACCACGACTAGCTTTCCTTTCAATAAAAGTGAAAAACTGCGTCGAGCATTGATACTGTTTTCAACTAAAATCACAAAAAGGAACTGCAACCAGATATGAACTGAGGCATTATGTGATTTGTCCCGGGTTGGAAATAATATTCACTGACAGCTCACACTGCGAAGAAACATGGCAAAGCATCCAGTATTTTTGACATTTTTTCTTCGAATTTAGTTATACATATCTATGCTTGATTTTCATGTCACATACTCAGTTCGTTGTGCCCTTTCTTATAGAAATATTACTGTGTGATTTTATTGTTGGTTGAATTCTATCTTGCTTGAAAGGAGAAAAGACCTGCAAATTTTCCCTCCTTTTTGACAAAAGTTTAGTTTGGCAGCCCATCAGGGTCCTATTTTCAACCAGACATTATAGACGGGAATCACCACCAATTTCTGCGGTGGGCATCGTTAATGCAAATGAAAATACGATCGAGATGTGGCTCCTTTCAAGCAAGGTAGAGTTCAGCCAACAATGAAATCAGACACAACAATGTTTTTGTAAGAAAGGGCACCAAAAACTGAGTATGTGACGTTAAGATCAAGTATGGATAGCGGTATCTAAAATTCGAAGGAAAAAATGTCAAAAATACTGGATGGCCGGTTTTGTTAGGTTACATTACAGTGTGCAACTGGGTTTGTTGGAATAGTTTCAGTTCCAGATGTAAAACAAAGCTGGAAAGGGCTAGAGCGATGATTTGTTGGTTTAAAGTACGAATTCAACCACAAACGCTCGTTAATATTATTTAAAACAAAAAACCTACAAGTGGATGTTTCAAAGCTTGTATAATCTCCGTGGTGCTACTCTTAGCAGAACTAATACGGTGGATGATATAGTACTAACATAACTTTCTTTACTTTCAGGGGATTATTGCGACAATTCGAAGTAATCATGCATAATAACGCAAGTGGAGCAGAACTGACAACTTTGTCATTTTGATTTCAAATCTCAAAATTTAATAACTCCTCTACTCACACACTTCGGTTCTGAATGTAGCACATACTCAAATGTGGGGGCATTGTGAGTCAGTCCACGTACGTAGTTTCAGCAAATATAATTAAGAATGTCAGTAGGTCACAAATTAGCGAAGGAAATAGTTTATAGCGTACCGGTTTAAACCTTTTTTTATGGCTCTAATGCACTGAGAACTCCGGACGGCAAGTTTCTCTCAACACGAATCAGAAAGAATGACATGTGTTACATGACTATCCAAGCGCAAAACATTACTACGCTGTTAAAACATTAGCTGTTTAGACTGACAGAGAAACCATGAATATTGTTACAATTGGATTTGTTAGGTAAACAAAGTAGTTGCGTACATTCACAGATATCGACAAATTCGAAATGTAATGAAAATTCCCAAAATCCAGTTTTTAATTGGTTTCAAGCTTCCAAAACAATAGCAGATACGGGATATCGTTATGGTTGTAGTCTGTGACGCTGCAGAGCTCCTCCTGCTGCAGTTTCTTTGATCCACGTTCACACATTGTGATGAATGGTATGGTTGCAATGGAGAGTATATAAGAGATTCGGTAATGGATAGTAAGTATTTGTTCGCAACATTCGAGCAAAGAGCCGTTGTGACATTGTTTACGCACTGGACATATTTTTGACGAATACTGCAACATAAAATTGAAAAATAAAAAATTGAGGAATTTAAAAGGAACTTTACTCACCACATTTAAAAATCAGGCAAGTAGAATAATTAATTATTTCTTACCAGCAAAGACTAAGCTTATCCCTTGCATGGTCAACCCTTTTGAGAGTATTGATAAATTTGTTGTTGCAGTAATTCCAGAGCGGAGAAATCTTCCGGTAGCATTGGGCATGCCTGAGATAATCCTGACGAAATTTTTCGTCTTTGCAGAGGTACTCGTAAATTTGCAAAGCTCCAAAAACGGAGCCTTCAATCTTTCGCTGACCGTCATTGGAAAGACAGGTACGAGACCAGTTATCAACGCATTCCATACCACTAACGAATATACTAGGAAGAAATTCATAATCAAACATAGATTCACAATCATTCACATTGTAATGATAAATGCTTTCCGCGT
This sequence comes from Orchesella cincta, assembly GCA_001718145.1. Classification (NCBI taxonomy): domain Eukaryota; kingdom Metazoa; phylum Arthropoda; class Collembola; order Entomobryomorpha; family Orchesellidae; genus Orchesella; species Orchesella cincta. Next base: position 33,498 of record LJIJ01001371.1, read on the forward strand.
CTTGATATTATTAACCTTTCACATATAACTACATTTTCAACTAATAAATTTCAAAAGTCTGTCCTGAAAGCATTAGTTTCGAGATGTTTAACGAGACTAAAGTTATGAAAAAAGGATACTTAGTTGGTTAAAAATTTAATTCCGGCGTATTCATGTGTTATGCCACTGATTCCCTTCATCGCTCCCGGATATGAAATGAAGTAGGAACAAATGCAGTGTAGTTGAGAAATGTGACTATTCTACGTTGTTTTGTTTGAGAAACACGACTGCAATAATATCAATACTAATAATAATTTAACACCGGAAGCCCAAAACGGAAATGAAGTCAGTTGTGAAGTAGACAAAAACACCTGTGAGCCCTCATTGCTGCCAATATATGACATAGCATTGAATTTTCCCACAGGCCATCTCAGCATTTTTTGGCTTCAATGTAATGTTGTCAACGCTGACAAGAAAAAGCTTTTTCCAGCATTTTTGTAGCTATATACCGGATGTATTATGCTATGGGTTATAAATGGCAAAGTCTGATACACTGAAATTGCTACTCCTTTCAATATGAATATTATGTGAACTTTTCATGACAAAGGAATGCTTGAATGATCATGAATAATCGTAAGTAATGTAAAGCAATGACATTAAGTGCTAATGCTTGTTTCAGTTTGTTGCTTCTCTGCGTTAACTACATCTAAAAACTTAGATGACTGTAAGCAAAATCTTTGTTTTTATAGATAGTTTTTCCGTAGATAGATAACAGTCTTCGATGAAAATGTAAATACATAAGAGAGGCAAATGGGACCGTTGACAGTTTTCCCGGACTTAAGAATGACCATTAAATCCCAATGTCAACATTTTGAAACTCAAATGGTTCAATTAGGTGTTCGATAGATTGCTTTCCTTCTTTGCCAGATACCGTTAGTTCCAAATAAAAAGTTTTAAAATGTGACACGTAAGACTTTGTTGAAAACAAGTAGTATATTCACAAATTATATACTGCCCAGAGAGGTTTAACATGCATTTACAAATTATGTAATTGCTTAGTAAAACTTCTAAATATCTCTAACTTTCCTTTTAGACTGACATGCTTCTCAAACAATTTTGTTAAGCCCTAGAGAATGGCCACGCACTTCTGGGAAGGAGTATTCTAGACAACAGATCTCGGAAGTGCCGTTTACACAATTTTGGAGGGCTTAGTGCTTCTTAGAAAGCCCAGAAAAACACCAAAGCATGAAATAGAATCCATTAAATAGCACCGCACTTCACCTCAATAATATTACAGAAAAACGTTTAAGAGACCCATTTAGGCTTTTCACAACGAAAATACCTTGCTTCCAATTTTTTTACATTTATTTAAAACTAATTTTCTTTTTGTTAAGCCAACTGCATTTTTTATTGGGAAAGGAAATTATTTGCCATAATATTTTTCCAAACGTTAACAACCTTTTGAAAAGCGTTTCCACCAACCCAAAAACCTACTTTTTCCGATTTGGATTTTAATTTTTGAAGCAGACATGGCTTACACACGGTTTCGACCTAAAATTTAATTAGGTTACCAAAAGTTGGGCAAGGAAGGGCATTACAGAGCCGGGCAATGGGGCGTGAATATTTGGAGGGGTTTTGTAACTTTATTAGGAAAATGCACCGGTTTAAAATAACCCAGGGGATGCTTGGATGATTTTGGCGGAGCAGGCCCCACCCAAGTTCAAATGTTTAACCCAACCAAAAAATGAACCCAAAGTTTTAATCGAAAAATTTAATTATTTTTGTTCATTTGTTGTTGGTTATTTTTGACTTTTGGTTGCTGCCCGGAAAATTCACCTATTTTTTTAACGGGACGCGGTAATGCTGATCCGGGATTTCCTTATAGCTTAAACCCTCATATAATGCCCATTAGCCCGGCTCTGGCGCGATACTTTATGATATATTTTACAACAGATTTGAAAGATAATGAAATATATTCGCACACCCAAAATACTTCTATTCCGTATGAGTATTTCATTTCCGAAATGAGATTCCTATCAACGCCTCAATTTCCTGGTGTAAACAATGCCTATACTTACATCAAACATTTCTTGTATTACATAACTTTCTTGTGCTAGAAAAGCAATATCAAATATGACACGCGTTCAGTAATAAATGTCATGCTGCTCAAGGACTCAAGTTTCTATAGAATTTGAGAACCGATTAACAGGATGGGTTACTTGTAAATCGAGAGATAGAATGAGATACGTGACGTGTCTTATAAGTTACAGACTAGCAAATAGTTTCTATTTGCACTCGACTGCTTTCAATGGTTTTAATAACATTTGTTTGAGGGTCACGTAAATAACACAGAACATTACCTGCAAGCATTCTCAATTTCCTTGGGACTTGACGGTATCCTATGAACATTCATTGGTGGAAGACCGTTCCAACATTCCTCTAGTTCCTTTACAACTGTAGAATTGCAAACCTTTTTGGAGTCGTGTATTACAGTAGTTAATACGTTTTGATCACTTGCAAATGTAAGGTCGAAAATCATCAGTATTAGTAATAACTTGCACAGCACGAACATGTTGAATAGTTTTTACTTAAGTTCTCTCAACTTTAAAAACCCTCTTGGACGAATTCAGCAAGTGGATTATTCTACATGAAAGCTCAAGAGCCACTTGTCGTCTGGATGATATAAATGAATGTACTTTCCCAGATAAAATTGCTCTTTAGGTTGATAGATGAAGTATAGACAAAGGAGCAGCAAAGCTGCAGGCGATGCAAAAGCCAAAGAAATGAACCAACATGGACGAGCTACAGCTCACGAATGGAAGGAAAGGTTTGCTTTCTCCTGGCTTATGTTCTTGACATAGTGCTTGCAGATTTGCAACGCTCATACATAACTTAACGATGTAATTTGATAGCAGCATCTGTCTTTCCTTTATTATTTTTATGCACTTTTTGGAGCAGTGTTCAGAATGTCAATAAATGGCATGAATAGATAGGCCAGCAATACGGGCATTTGACTGATGATATAAGAAATTATTAATAATTAGTAAATAATGGCTTTCAAATTTTAATTTGTAATAATATGGGGAATATCAAAGATTTTCATTCTCCGTAATGCACGACACTAGCTCTAACACAAAAACGTGATTATTGAAAACCTGTAAAACTAAGCAATCACTATAATAAGGAAAACGCCCATGCCATTGCCGTACTGAATGGTCGAAAGATTCTACGCATCCATGTTTTTTATTCCAGGAAACATTGGCAAACATTACCAGTCATTGTTGTCAATGATGCCATTTATAACCAGCCAGTGCAAAATATCAATACAGAAATTCGGAACACTGTTTGTGTGCCACAGGATAATGTAAAAGCCCCATGTATTAGTATTAGTTTACGTTGTTTTTATGTCACAAATTTAAATTACTTTTCCACTCAACAGCATATTACGCGTTGTCGCAAAAAACGAAATTCCTTTCAATGGCAGTAAATTACAGGTTTTTATCAGTTTTATTACGCACTGAACTGTAAAATAATGCATAAAACCTTTATTTGAGTTTCAAGATGTCGGATCTAACTTAAAACCAAGACAAACTTTTTTACTGGGCTGAAACTACGCAGTGCTTTATTTAATTGTATTGAGTTTGTTTCTAATTTTAAATTGTCCACACTGGACTCCAATCGCTGCTGAAGAGAAGGTTGTATTATTCAGTTAAGAAAATATGTTCATCGTTTATTCAGTGCAAAATTAAATAATCCATTTGTTTTGGCTTAATTGGTAACATATGGTTGTTTGTGTTGGACAGCTCGTATGTTTATACAAACTTTTTGGAATCATATGAGCAGAAACCATCTGTATGATGTAAGCTGATTTAAGGATTAAATTTATAATTATAAAATAATTATTTCCTGTACTTTTATAATCAGTTTCTATGAGCTTTTAATTATAGTCCCTAACAGAGAAGCTGTAATGTTGAAATGGTATAGTAAAAGCAGTTGAGGTATCACAGTTTTCAGAACACACATTTTAAGTACATATTATGTGATCTGGAAAGCACACACTGCCATACGGTTAAGTTGAGAATTCTACTCGCATCACTGAAGCATTCTAGCTTTCCATTAAATGGATCTCTTCATCCTGTAAAAAACAACTGGACTGCTTTCAACTGGTAAGACGTTTCTCCTTCAAAAGCATTTCGCTCTTTGATGTTAAAGAGCATTATATTGACGTAGATTCAAAAGTATGTAATCCTATTATTATGTCTATTTTTAAAAGGTCTATATTATATTGTTCCTCATTTAATTTTTCTTGAATGCTGCTAAAAATATGGAAATATTTTTCAAAGGAGTTTTTTATGTATGCTCTTCACCAACAGTTTCGTTTTCTTCATATGCATTTTCCAAATCATGCCAAAATGTTGTTTGGCTTCAGCTTTTACGTTTTAAGATGCTCTCAGAAACAAATTTTCCAGCGAATTATTTTTAAGATTTTAGAACCCATTTGTGCTGGTATGATAAACCATAAAGTAATATTATGGCACGTTGGTATGAAAAGCTACCATGTGCCTATGAAGAATGATCTTGTACCATGAGGTTGCTTGTAGTATGAGAGTGATCTTAATAAATCCAGACTGAGTAGACTAAACTCTATTGTGCACCATCCACTGATTATTACTAATATAACATGGTGGCAGCGTGAAAACGATTAATTAAATCGTCTCTGAAGTGACCGTTTGAGCACTGAAGAATAATTGTGGATTTCGAAACTGCTCGGAGAAGCAAGGTTCGAAAATCTTGGAACGCCCGTTGAGGAAAGTTTCATTGTGAAGTGAATTTTATCGTGATTGAAATTCAAAGAGGATGGCAGCTTTTCAAGTACAAGCTCCTGAAAAGTTCAACTTCTCCACCCACGAGTGGCCAAGATGGAGGAAGCAATTCGAGCGTTATCTTCTTGTCAGCCAGATGAACAAGATGACCGACGCCGAACAAGTAGAAATCCTGATGTACATGATGGGCGACAAGGCCGATGATGTCTTCAGAACCCTGAAGTTCTCAACAGCAGGGGACGAAAAGAAAATTGACAAGGTGCTGGAACAGTTCGAAACATATTTCATCGTCGAAGGAACGTGATTTATGAACGGCGCTGTTCAACTCCGAGTGCAGGAACAGGGTGAGCCAGTGGATGAGTTCATCACAGCTTTATACAAGCTGGCCCAGTACTGTGAGTACCAGACCTTGCATGATGAAATGATTCGAGATCGGATCGTAGTTGGAGTTCTGGATAAGAAGTTATCTGAAAACTGCAACTGGACAACGCGCTGACCCTGGAGAAAGCCATCATGACTGTTCGAAACCATGAAGCGGTGAAGAAACAGCAACATGATCTCCAAGGCGCCCTCCAAGTCCACAGCTGAACAGAGTGGGAGCCTCCAACGAGAGAAAGTTTCCTAAAAATGAATCTGCACCACCTCAAGAGAAGGCGGAATCTCAGTCCTCCACCTCGTCCCGGAACAGATGTGGAAAATGTGGATATGTTCACAGGAATGGAAAGCCGTGCTCAGCGAAGAATGCAGATTGCAACAATTGCGAAAGGATTGGTCATTATGCTTCCTGTTGCCGAACCAAGAAAAAGACTGATAATGCCCCTCCTACAGCTGAGATAAAGGAAGTGGCTAAATCGGAACAGGAAATGAAGACTGCTTTTATGCTGGCCCTCACCTCACAGACGAAGGATGAAGACCAAGCTGCACGTCAAAAGAGATGGACTGCTACCCTGAACGTGAATGGGAAAAGTGTGGACTTCAAGCTCGACTCTGGTGCTGAAGTCACTGTGCTGTCCATGTATGAGTACGAGAAAATTATGCCAAGACAGAAGCTGACTATTCCAGATAGGAGGCTCCGTGGTGCTGACATGAACTATTTGGATTGTGTGGGGATGTTTGAAGCTAAATTGAAGCAGTTGGACATCGAAATCCAGGAAATGGTTTATGTGGTTCGCCGACTGGACAAGCCATTGCTAAACTTAACGGCGTGCGAAAATTTGGAACTTGGAAACGTGTGAACGTGGTGATGAGGACAAAGGACAGTCAGCTGTGGAACAATATCAAGATCGGTAGGAGATGATCGCTTTCTTGAAGTCCTCATGTCGGAACGTCATTCGGCTGGACAAACGGAATGTCAGTGAAGATCCTTGTTAATATCCCACACTCTTTGAAGGAATTGGGAATATCGGATCCCCATACGAATTTAATTGAAGGATGGTGCTCGTCCCTTTGCAGTCCACACTCCTCGTCGCGTGTTCCAATACCATTGATGACCAAGTTGGAAACAAGATTAACAGAATTACTGAAGATGGGAATCATCAAGCAAGTAGATGAAGCTACAGACTGGTGCGCGCCCACAGTAATTACTGGAAAGCCGAATGGAGATATCAGACTGTGTGTTGACCTAAGCAAGTTGAATCAGAGTTTGGATCGAGAAGTTCATCCCATGCCAGTAGTAGAGCATACACTAGGACAGTTGGGAAGAGCAAAGAAATTTGCAGAAGAATATGGATTCCAGCATACAACTGCCAGCCCAAGATTTCCACAAAGCAACGAAATGGCTGAGGCTGCAGTGAAGATTGTAAAGCTGTTATCCAAGAAGAATGAAGACCCACAAAAGCCCTGATGGAGTACAAGCAACGCCGTTGCAGAATGGATACAGCCCGGCTGAGCTGGCTGATGGGAAGGAAAAGTCGGACACTCACAGGAACGAAGACCGGAAGTAGTTCAAGAAGCTGAGCCAGTCAACGTCAACCCAACGACGGGATACGCCGATCGAGATACGGACGAGTGTATAAACCCGGATTAGATTTAGTTACTAATTTATGAATTGTATTTGATTATTGATTAATTGTTATTAGAATTAGTTGATAACTGAAAAGGGGGGATGTGCTGGTATGATAAACCATAAAGTAATATTATGGCACGTTGGTATGAAAAGCTACCATGTGCCTATGATGAATGATCTTGTACCATGAGGTTGCTTGTAGTATGAGAGTTGATCTTAATAAATCCAGACTGAGTAGACTAAACTCTATTGTGCACCATCCACTGATTATTACTAATATAACACCATTTCCTTAAAAATTGAATTACTTACAATAAAATCTCTTACCAATTGGCAACCTAAAACTATCGTAATAATTCCAATAGTTAGCATAAAAACTACAAGAATATTGTCATATTCATAACTGCTGTTTTATATTAGGTATAATCAGTGAATAATGCAGGGCCGAGTTTAGCTTACTCTTTGAGTCTTTATTCAATCAACTAACGCTAGATATTTTCAGATCTCAGATTACAAAAGCATTCATCACTCATTAATTCAAGTGACCAGTGTGCCAATCTCCCTTCTCGGGTTATCAATTTAACAAAGATGGAACGGTTTTCTTGAGCGGTATGATAAATGCAGAGATTGAGATGTTCCTAACCGTACCCTCTACCCAATCGTACAACGGATGAGCTTGTTCCAGGTGTAGAAGCTCTGGTTGGATTGATCTGTGTACTCTTCTCTCTCCGGCTGAAACGCATTTACCAAGGATCTGTGCAGAGCTTGGGTAACGGTTGTTGACGGTGGGTAATGATACAAAAGGAAGATTTGGGTTTACTACAAACCCCGCATAACCCCTTCTCATTTTTGAGCTTGTTTTAAGCAAGCTTAGTGTTCGTTTCCATGTTTGTTTGTTTCTCCTATTCCAACTCAGGTTTCTTAGCTGAATTTAATTAACTTCATGTGCTTATGATGAATTCGGCCTGTACTGGATGAAATAAATATTATGAGAGGTCGTATTGCTAATTTGTAAACGCATGTTTCTGAAACAATACTCCTTCAATAATATTTTAAACCTCTGTATATTCGCCAAACTTGAACTTTCTATTTGCTAAACTAGAAATTACAACGAAATAATCATGGAATAATTCATACAATAATCTGCTTCAATCATATCGTGTTCTTTAAGTTTTGACTGAAACGTTTGAGTTTCACGATTGTCAGTATTCTCCTTCATTTCGAAATCGTGCAATCGAAGTCGTTTATTTAGCTTAAATAGGAAACTTAAATACACTACAGAATACTTAATTGTTACAAAATAAGTTCCAATAAATCTGGGTGAAAATGCGTGAAAATTTAGACGAGTTATTAAAAAAAACAAGTTCGCAACATATTTGAATTTAGCTAGCTGTATTCTGTAACTGTATAAAAAAATTTTACCCACAAAATTTTTTTTGCCCACAATTTTTTTTGTGCACATGCACATGCATATGCAGGGTTTGCATTAACTCGTATTTCTACTATTGCTCAGGGATGAAAATAGTCGGTGAGGAATATGATCAATTTGTTATTATAGAAATTATAAATTTTGGATACCAAACTTGTTTTACTTCAGAAGGACATATTTTTTAATGTTTATTATGTTTTCAACGTAAGTTCATAGCCCATTGTAACTTAACATACAAAATAAATTTTTCGTTAAAAACAACAGATCATAATAATTTTGATTCCAATGAATTATAAACGCCGATACATAGTTTGATTAAAGTTAAATCTATCTGGTTTGCAATTGTTCCATTATTGGAAACTTATGCTTTCAGTCCTCTTGATTTTCTGGGGTATTCTCTAGATTGGAAACTCTAATCTTCACCTTCCAAATTGAGAGTTCTGGGTTCACAGCGGAGACTTCCACCAAGGTATAGATTGATCGACCTGCACTTCTGCTTCTGGGTTCCCCCTCCCGCCCGGATTGGGTAGCCCTGGACAGCGACAGTGACGCACAATGACGATATGATGGTTAGGAAGAAGGATAAGTTTGGAAGCCATTGTTACAAAGGGGGGTTTTCTGTTTCAGTATAGTAACATAGTATAAATAGCCAATAATCACATCAAAGTTATGCAAAAATCGTGGTAGTCGGATACGTTAAGTTAATACATTTGCAACAGGGTAATGAGGTGATTAACAAAAATAAAGTGCTTACATTTCCTTTTTATACTTTAGTAAAGATCACAAGTATCCAAGTTATTGCCGGTTTCTTGTTATTTATTTAAAGGTCTTACATGTCCAAGTCTTGACCAGCCTGGTTATTTTGAATTTTCACATAGAGTAGCACATTTGATATTGGATTTTTAATAACTATCAACAGTTAAAAATGTATATCACATATGTAAAAGTAGCATAAAAACATTTGCTGACTGGCGATTTCGAAACATTTTGCGATAGGCCACACTTTTGCTAGATCCGGTATTGCACATAAAAGCAAATTTAAAGCAATTTTTTTAAACAGTAGGATTTGATTAGATAATTCTATTATCATCCTGATCTTGAACATAGTCAACACTTAATACTGACGCAGATGGTTACTTATTAAGGCCAAAGCTAATGAAGAGAGCCACACGAGTCATTTTCCGTAGAAGCAGAGACCAATATACCTTCCAAACGGAATTTGTAGAGGGGGACCATTGAAGTCTGCTGCTGCAAATTTAAGGAAGGTATAGACGAACGGGAACGATCTGAATTGAATATGAAGTCGTTTAGCTCTAAACCTCCAGAGAGGCAGTTGTTGTTTAACTAGAACTCTTCCTTTTTTCTTCAAATAACTCTGGAAGCAAGTGATCACGATTATTATGATCAACGTGTCCGCACAGTCCCCCATTTTGGGCTAACGGCCGTATTAGTACTAAAACTGCATACTATATAGAAACTGAACATCTGTAGGCAAGTAAAATTTACATGAAAAATTATATTCAAATTACATACTAAATAAACCTCACAACAGAATGGTCGATTAGATTATTCACTAACCTGATCGCAGCAGATTACTTGACATTACTGATGACTCCAAAAAATCAACATTCAACAAACAAGATGTTACGTCTAATTACGGCGGGTTTTGAGGGCATCGCAGCTTTCCAAGTATTGAAAATATCTATTGAAGAACTGCAACGATTTGAATTGAATATTGAATTTTAAATAATTTTACATATTAATCTTGATTTTATTTATAGTTTTGAAGTTTACACTGTTTACAGTACTGATTTTACCTCCAAAGTTCATCAGTGTTAGACGGAAATGCGTGGCTATGCAGAACATAACCTCGTTCTTGGACATAAAGGGCTTCATCCTTAACTGTTAGCGAGTTATCTTCAGCATCTATCAAAATTTACTTCAGGTTAAAAAGTAATTTCTCCTTTTGTTGGTCCGTTGACTGAATCTATCCTCTAAAATAAAATAAAATGTATTCAAACTATCTATAATATGTAAACATTATATTATTAGTTTCAACCCAAATTGCACTTTTATCAGTATGTATATTGTGTCAGTCGCAACTTACGACTCGCAATCGTCGTCATCTCTGAGAATAACAACGTCCATGCTGTTCAAGCTGAAATATTTAATCAAATATTGAGCACTGACGAAAGTAATGGACATTTTGACGCAACGTGGAGCAAAGCATTTGAGACGTGTTGACCATTATGGTTCCTTTTTTCATTTTTTGTAAACACAAAAGCCTTCAATATACAAAAATACACATAAGAAGGCATAATAGGGTGAATGTATGTTGTCTACCTTTTTATGAACTAATACGAACTCCTCCTTACTCTCAGCTGTAAAGACTATCCTTCGAAACCGCTTGATAGTTCCTACTGACGTGTAATAATTGCGAATTCCTTTGTGTTTAAGTAATTTTCCGTTACTCCACGTTTCCAGATGACTTTACTTAACCTCTCCATCGCACACAATGAGTTAGCAATTTATTACAATTTTGAAATGAGCTTTCTAAAAAAATAAACTAACTTACTTACAACTCAAAACTTATTCACCAGAATGACGTATAACATTTCTGGTGTATGTACACTATGCAATACTAGCTTACCAAATAAATGTTTCGTTCAAAATGATCAGAAACAGTAACATTTCACTTTAACAGTTTGAAACTCTTATTCAAAACTGCACTAAACAAAAAAAAGTAGAAAGCAAGGGAAGTAAACAACATTGAATTGAGCTTACATTGCATGCATTACATAGTTCTCCATATATTGTAAATGATGCTTCTCACTCATCTGGTCGCTTGTGTTGCATGTTATGTTGGTTAGATTCGTGTTACATTCAATTGTGAAAAGAATATTGAAGCATTGCAAACGCGGAGTTCTCTGCTCTTGCTCTTCATGAGCTGGTCGAGCAAGCAGCCAAATCAAAACGAAACCTAAAGAACAAAGTTGAATTTTACCATCATATGCGTTTAAAATTGGGGAACGACATTTGCTTCCTTTTAATTGAAACAAATATATTGAATATTGAAACTGAGCCTAAAAACAAATACCAATGGAGCCGGAATCTAGTTGCAGTGAATTGTAGCCACATTTGTGCTCATCGTTTTAGTGTAGGAAACGAGCATAGTTAAGTAATAAAAACAATCCTAAATACTTTTACTTCTGAATAAAAATGACGACAAGGGGCCAGCCGGTGATAAAACCCGGAGGTCACAGTTGGAGTGTCAGTTTTAACGGCTAGCCGTATTTTGCAAAATTTTATATTAACTGCTGAATTCTCAAGGCCCTATTTTAGTAAAAAGTAATAAGATTTCGAGTACCATTTTCATGTCATTTATTACAATGATACGTAGCTGGTTTATCAAACAAAGCGTTACATTGAACACGTAACAAACCAGGTTTCTAATATTTATATCAATTATTCTGCTGCAGTACAAGCCAAATATAGTTTCATAATTCAAAGAAGATACAAAAAACAGAAGTTTGCACTTCAGATGCAGATAGGATGGATTTCTTGAAAAATTGCTTTGTTAAAAAAATTACTACCTAATATCACGTGTGTCATATCTTTCAAATTTAAAGATGTACAGATGAATGTTAAGTAAAAATCATGATAAACTGGTTACCATTCATTACAATAGAATGTCTATGCTTTTCCGATCTTTGAAGTTGAAAATTTCCAGAATAAAAGCTGACTACATTGCTGGAATCAAACATCAGCTTCACAATGGTCTCACAACCGTAAACACCTCTACAATTCTTGTTCCATCGAACAGAAAAGCAGTCTTTCCATCTGAAATGGCTTCCAAACTTTTCCTCGTTCTCGCTATCGTCCTTGTTGTTGCTGTCCAAGCACGCCCAAACTCATCCTTTTTATAGGACCGATGGATGATTCCGAGAAGGCATTGCTGGCGAATATGGAAGAATGTCCTCCATCCAGCCTTGGTGAGTGCGAAATGAAAGCATGAAATAAGTTTAAAGTTGCTAAACTAGAAACGAAGAAGAAAGAAGATACCGAGGATTGAATACTTCAGTAATATACCACATATACCACCAGAGTTTGTATTTCATTTTACTAGAAATTCCTATGATTTATTCAATATAATTACCTGAAATTTTTTGTCGTGTTTGTCTATAAAATTTTGTTGAAATTGTAACAAATATGGAGTAATAATGACAATTTGTAATAAAAAAGGTTTTGTTGAAGATGAAACATACAGAGTTTTTTTTAAACTCAATACACAATTGCATCTACGTTTCTCTCCCACACTCATCCGGTATGTATTCCGTATTATTTTCATAAAACAACTTTATAAACAGAATATAAATGAGATGGGGAAGTACTCAAAACCTGCTCACCCTGCACATAATTTAGAAGTTTGAGCAACAATTGGTTGTTCTGCAAATAGAATACAAACGATGCCAAGCTGAAACGTCTGTGGTTGAGATGATATGACAGGGAACCATATTCCAGTTGAGGCATTATATATAATACCGCAGTTGGGTTTCATTATTGCCCCAATTTCTCATCCAGTCTGAAATTGACAAGTTGACTATCGCAATAAAATTCACGGGGAATACACATCTAGTTTCTTTTACACGGTTCCATGCTCAACATTATTTATATACATATGTAGTTGTGTCAGATTTTGCGCAGCATTATAACGCATTAAAATGTTGTGCTTGCATTCAAACCTTGGGAGGCCTGTCAGACAACAGTTGGCGGGTATGAAAATGTAGTGGTGGAATATAATGTTTTCATTATAAAACAGTTTTACATCAGTAAGACATCATTTCAAATTTATTGTTTAAAAAAAATTCAATCTTAGGTTCACATACAAAAATAAATTTTCAATGAAGAAGTCAACAACAGCAGAAAAAGGATAACAATTTCTTATCAATTGAATTATAAACGTTGATAGTTAATTTGATTACGGTTGAATCTATCGTGTTGTCAACTGTTGCATTGTTGAAGACTTATATTTTGAGTCCTCCTGATTTTCTGGGATTTCTTTAGATTGGAAACTCTCATCTATCACCTTCCAAATTGAGAGTCTGGGTCAACAGTCGAGACTTCGCC